>PVIC010007200.1:0-51644 GCA_004025085.1 Thryonomys swinderianus | reverse complement strand
AAAAAAAAAAAAAAAAAAAAAAAAAAAAAAAAAAAAAAAAAAAAAAAAAAAAAAAAAAAAAAAAAAAAAAAAAAAAAAAAAAAAAAAAAAAAAAAAAAAAAAAAAAAAAAAAAAAAAAAAAAAAAAAAAAAAAAAAATTTATTCTTAACATCTAATAATAGCTGCTTTTAGTTCATGAGTTACTAAACACTGAATACTTCAAGACATTTAAATACATTGTTTCAGTTCATTTTCAGAACATACTGTTACTTTGCCATTTTAAAAATGAAAAAATTAAAGCTTAAGGAAAACTATCTATGGCACAGGTGGAGAAGTCAAAGCCAAAAATTAAAACCTGGTGCCTCAGAAGTCTCCAACACCTTAACCTATATCAAATCTACCAGGAGAGTTGGACATTTCTCCATGTATATCTTCTCTACAAATGATGTTTTCTATACTTTAACAATTTCAAATTTGTGGATAAGTTTTAAAATTATGGAATTTACCACATAATGAGTTTAGAAGTAAATTAGAACTTTCAAGTCAATGGCTGTACACAACCTGGACCATGACTTACCTATCAATTCAATAGAATTATTTACAATGTAGAACCATACAACATTGTAATTTAATGTAAAATTATAATTAATTATCAAGTAAGATTTCTTCTGAAAGATTGAGAAGTTATGAGATTCACTGAAACTGCTTGCCACACTCCACTCAAACCAATTAAGGCAAGAGAAATTTCCAAAACTCTGAACAGATTATAGAAGTTTCACATCTACGAAGTGACTGACACATCCATCATTAAAAGTTATTCTTAGCACTGAATATCACTCTGCTGAAAACCAACTTCAAAGAGAAAGGACTTTCTCTTAGGGTGTCTAATCCAATTAAAGAAAATAAAAATACAGATTTATAGCATAAGACAAAAGTATGAATCTTAGGCTTTCATTAACATGACTTGAAGGTATATCTACTCCTATGAGTTCAGTAGAGAAAAATATAGCATATACTAAAGAAGTATGGAACTTCCAGTGCAGAAAATTGAATAGACTGAGCAAGTAAACAACTCAAAGCCAAAAGATCCTTCACAAAGTTCACCTCTAGTGATCTCCGCAAGTGTTGTCTCTAGTTTTTGATGAGATAATTTGACTTTAAGAAGAAACAGTAAACTTGATTTTTGAGCAATTCATATACAGGGAGAATTTTTTTATAGAATTGTCTTTAAGAACTCAATAACGTTCATAAAATTTCATAATTCAATAACCTTCACTAAGTCAGAAATGCCCAGAGCTTTGTGTTGTTTTCTTTAGCTTAAGTCTGTGAGCTGGGAGAAGAATACAAATACCAGGGCTAAGAAAAATGTCTTGTTTCCTAAGTTGTTCATTTCTCTTACGAACTAAATATTTGAAGGAGTGGTTTTTATGATACAGTAAATACAAATTAAGTGTTTTTAGGCACCAAGTCAGTATGCAAATAGATGGGTGCATGTTGGACAGGAGAGTGCACCAGAGAGTGCCAGGCAAAGGGGGACCCAGTGCTACCTAACAACCTGAAACTGTTGCTCAGTCCAAGAATGGTAGCATAATGAAAGTTTTCTATTTGAGTGCCCAGTTGTTTTCTGCTTAATACCTCCAAAAGATCATTTTAAAGTAAATCCAGAAGATCTTTTTAAGTTAAATATTGTAATATTAAAGATTGACTCAACTGAAAAGTAAAGAAAGTAGAAAACATTTGCACCAAAGAAACATACCTTTGGGTAGAAGTCCCTTTCTGCCATTCATTGAGAAATGCTGTACAACTTGGGAATCAGTTCTGCTGTTAGAGAAGGAGAGTGGTGATACTTCTAAACTGCAGAGTTGGGGACCTGGGCACTAGTGTCAAATTCTGCTTAAATCATTCTTTGTACTAAGGTGTCCTGAGCATGAAGTGAAGTCAAATCAGTATTGTCAGAAGTGAGAGGAGTCACAGGAACAGCCTCATTTAATATAGAAATAAGGGTTCTGGTCTTTGGGAGGAAACCTATAATGTTGAGTCATGCAAAAGTGACAAGTGAAAAATATTGATTGGGTAAATAAAACATAACAGGATAAGCAAATTTAATTAGCTTTTGTATTAAATTTCTGTAATTTTCTACAAAGCCAGAAATTAGAAAATGCTTCAGCAACATAAGTAAATTTATGTGAGAAAGAAATGCAAAGTAAAAATGCATCCAACTATACTGATTGGGATGACCCCATCTCAACCCAGTTCATATTTATGAAAATGTATTATTGAACTCCATAGTTTACCAGTTAAACTAGACATGCTGCTTTTGAGGAAAGTAAATCATGAACAATATTTTATTCTCTCTTTTCCAAAATTCCCCCAGAGAAAACCATACTTGATTTTATTCTGTTGTAAGAAATTTATCCTCTTCCTGAAGAGTTCCCTGCCTCCACTTATTAGGGCTCCCCTGACATATCTTTGAAAACAGGCAGAAAGTATCAGTTCCATGTGTCTCTACATCCTCTGACCACTTCTTATTCCATTCACTGTATCTTATAGTTTAATATATGTATAACAATAAAAAGGAGTATTCTGATGGTTTCCAGATGTTGGCAACATTTAAAAACAGAGTTGATTCAGAAATAAGGAGTACAAACACCAGAATGAAAGACAGTGCCAAGAGAGCTAGAATACACATCCTCCATTCAATTCTATTTTTAAAAAATGAAAATTTCTGATTGTAAAAGAAGTGCCTGCTAACTGTGGAAGTAATCAAATGGACATCTCACCAAAGAAGATGTATAAATGGAAAAGATATATATGCAATGATCTCTAACATCTATTTATCAAGGAACTATGAATCAGTATCATAGCATTACCTGATATCTATTAAGATGCTGTCTTGTTTCCTTTGCTGCCATGTGTATTCCATGTTGTTTCTCCTCCTTGATGCCAGTTTGCCATCCCTGCCTTGGAGTTAGCCATTTGTGGACTGAAACCTCTATGAACTGTATATAAACCCCTTCCCTTTTAACTGTAGGTATTGGTTTTTTTCTTAGAAACAAGAGAAAAGTAATTAACACAGAACTTTGATTCTGAGAATGGGGTTGTTGCTATGACATTACCTGGCCACATGGCTCAAAAGCATTTGGACCTGGCATGAGAGAGAAGAGTTAGGAAAGATTTGGAAATGTTGGCTACAAAACCAGTGCTGAAATGCCTTAGATGGTTTCATAGGGGAGATTCTTGTTGGAGCTCAGAAGATCAGAGGTAGGTAAACACTGGGTTGAGGAGGTTTCTATTGAAAGAAGAACTGCATTGGCTGCTGCATTCCAGAAGATGTGTTATGATTTCACAGAAATTTGTCTGCATTTTGCTTGTATTCAGAGACTTGGCCAAAAGACTCAAAGCTGCCACTGAAAAAGTAGAGCTAGAATGTTTTAGGCTGTTCTGTGTGGGAGACTCTGGTCAGAGCTAAGAAGACCGGAAAACTTGTAAAAAACCAAGCCAGGAAGTTTATGCTGAAGGACTGCATTGGCTGTTGGACTCCAGATGATATATGTTATGGCTTTAGGCTGAAAGTTTGTCTGCATTTTTTTGTTTTCATGTCCAGAGACTTTGCCTGAGACTGAGATTAGGGGCAGCGCACTAATTCATCTCACAGAAGAAATTTCAAAGCAGTTGAATATTGAGGCAGTGTCATGGCTACTGTTGGGAGCTTTTGGCCAAATCTGTGTTAAAAATCAAGAGAAGAAAGCCCAGCAGAATGACTCAAAATGTTTTGAGTTTTGCCAGAAAGAAAACTCTGGTAAAGCTACAAACTGTAAAGATAGAGAAGAGGAAATCTTAATTGCTAAGAAGGAACAGAAAAATAGAAAAGATGGCCTGAAGACATTCAAGGAATCTGCAGAACTCTACCTTTTGCAGCCTCAAAATTGCTTTGAGAAGGAAGCCTCAAAACACCATGCTCCGGAATGGAAGTTTTTCCAAAATGGAACAGACCTAACAAAATTCTTCCAAAATGACAATGGCCTTGGGAAGTTGTTCTAAAATGGTATGGCCTAGGGAAACTTTTCCAAAATGGCGGCCTGGGAAATGTTTTCCAAAATGGTGGACTCCTCGAGACATTGTTCCAAAATGGCAGTGGCCTAAGGAACTTGTTCCAAAATGGCTGTGTTCCAGGAAAGTTGTTCCAAAATGGCAGGGACCTATAGAATTTGCTCCAAAATGGTGATGGCCTAGCAAAGTTGCTCCACAGTGGCATCTTGGGGAAATTTTTCCAGAATGGTAGACACCTAGAGAATTTGTTCCAAAATGGTGGACACCTTGAGAAGTTGTTCAAAAGTGGCAATAGCCTAGGGAAGTTATTTGAAAATGGCAGCAGTCTAGAGAAATCTTTTCAGAATGGTGGCAGCCTACAGAATCTGCTCCTTAGGATTGGGTTCAAAGTGCTTAGAGATCCAGTCACCTGAGTTCTACACTGGCAGCAGACCTTGGCATCATCTATGTGGTGCTGGTTTTAGAAACATGGAGAGTCCAAGAGCTGTGGGGTCAGGAAAGCTTCTACCCAGATTTCAGAGGAAGGCCCTGAGAGGGCAGTGAAGCTGTGAATGTGAAGCCATAGGTACAGTGGAGACCCCAGAAGTTTGGAGAAGCCAAAATTATGGATCATCTAAGGAAACCTGCAAAAAGAGAGTTGAGTTGGTCTCAGAGATAAGTCATTGGAGCTACAACCACTGTAAGAGCTATAGGGATTGAGCCACCCAACTCCTTTGGAGATCACAACTTGACACGGATTGTCTTGAACACTATGAGTGGAACTGTGGGATTTTTATATTTGCCCTGCTGGATTTTGGACTTGCTTAGTTCCCATTCCTTTGTCTCCCCCTGTTTGTACCCTTAGAAATGTTAATGTCCATGTCATACCATTGAATGTTGGGAGTATTTAACTTTCTTTCCATTTGTACAAGGGGTGTCATCTCAGAGTCTGACTTAAATCTCAGAAGAGATTGTAGTCTTAGACTTTTCAGCAGTACTGAAACTGTTAGAGCTTTAGCAACTCTTACATAGACTAAATAAAGGCCTTTTGCATAAAGAAGAAGATATCTAGTAGAATGGTTATTATTATTTTTTTAAATGTTGGCAGGGATGTGGACAGATTGGAATCTACAAAAAATGGAAGATTAAAGGAATAAACTTTTATGTCCAATTGAATTTTAAAACTTCAGTTTAAGTCATTGTGATTATAGACTTAATTTTTGTGGACTGCTCTATGTTGCCTATTTCTGTCGTCTCCACTGAACAGCTTCCACACAGTGAGCAAGTGGCTCAAAATGTCCTAAGTATTCAGTAGTCAGATATTTTTTCTATTTGATGGTTTGTTTACTTTATATTAAAATAGCATTGAGATTATAAAATAGCTTTAACATATGTGTATGTCTTACTATTTGGGTAGCATTTCCTGATTTAAGTAATACTTTTAAAATCATTTTTCAATTATTTGGAATTAGAGTTAGGTATTCTTTCCAAGTTCACCTTAATTTCTACTAAAGAATAAACTAATGCCCAGAGATGATTGAATTGGTCCAACTCTCCACCAGTAGATAAGAAAACTTTTGTCTTTAGGTCACAAACATATTCTGTGGAACTACAGCTGCTTCTGTACTGAAGTCAGACTTTAGGAACTTTGTAGAGAACCTCCAATATCATCTCACGAAGGTGTGCATTCTCTTTTTACATCACTCACAGTCTCAATGCTATTTTATGTCCCTTCTCCAAATGTCCTTCTGATCTTATCTATCATACTTCTCACCTTTATAAAATAAACCTTAATTGTCATTAGTTTTCCCAGACGTACTTGTTCAAGAGGCTGTCTTTCCTCCAGTGGAGGGATTTGGTCCCTTTTTCAAAGATGACATAACTGAGCATGCATGGAGTTCTTTCTATGTCTTCTATTTTCTTCCACTGTTCACCAAACCCATTTGTCTTTGTGGGTATTTGGGGTGGGGGGGGCAGGTTATGCAGCTATTCTCTGCTGTTTCCTTCACTATAACTTAAACCTGGGATTGTCATGCCCTCTTCCTTGCCCTTGTTGCCAAGAATTACTTCTGCTAAGTCCCTTCCAGCTCCATATGAATTTTAAGGTTGCTTTCTCCAGTTCTGTAAAGAATGTTATTGGTGTTTTGATTGGGATTGCATTAAATCCAAATAATGATTTCTCAGGTGTGCCCGTTTTGACTATATTTGTTCTGCCTATGCAGTAACAGGGTATATCTTTTCATGTTCTGATTCTTCTTCAATCTTTTTCAAGTTACTGTCATTCCACTGTTGAAATCTTTCATTTCCTTTGTTAGGTTAATGCCTAATTATTTCATTTTTCTTCATGGTATTATTTCCCTAATTTTCCTATCAGTGAATCTGTTATTGGTGTATGAGAATGCTACTAATTTTGGAGTGTTGACTTTATATCCTGTGACACTGCAAATTTAGACATTAGCTCTAAGAGTTCTTTGGAGGAGTTTAGGGGGTCTTCTATGACAAGGATCATGTCATCATTAAATAATGATAATTTAACTCCTTCCTTCCCAGACAGTATACTTTTTGTTTTTTCTCTTTTTTTATTATTCTAGCTAATATGGCAAGAACTATATTAAACAGAAGTGGTGGTGGTGTATCCTCTTGTCCTGATTTAAGAGGAAAAGCTTTTCATTTTTTGTTCATTTTTCTGAATGATGCATTGTCAGAGATAGCTTTTATCAAGCTGAGATAAAGACTTTCTATTTTCTTCAAGGCTATTATCATGAATAGATATTGGATTCTGTTGAAAGCTTTTTCAGTATCTATTGAGATAATTATGTATATTCTGTATTTGGTTCTGCTTTTATAGTGTAGTATGTTTATTGATTTGCATATGTTGAACCATCCCTGAATCCTTGGAATGAATCCTACTTGGTAATAATATATGATCTTTCTGATGATTTTTTGCATTCTATTTTCCAGTATCTTATTGAGTATTATTGCACATATATTGATCAAAGAAATTGGTCCTGTAGTTCTTTTTTTGTTGGTTTGTTTGTTTGGGTTCTTTTCAGGTTTTGGATTAAAGATAATTCTTGCTTCCAGGAGTGACTTCAGAAGTACTACTTCCATTTCAATTTCACTGAAGAGTTTAGGGAGTATTGGCATGAGATCTTCTCTAGGCTTCTTGTAGAATTGGCAGTGAATCCACAGGGACTTGGGCTTTGCTTAGTTGGTGAATTTTTATTAGTTTTTCAATTTCACTGACTGATAATGACTTGTTCAGAATTTTTATATCTATGTCTTTTTCCCTCCCAAATTTATTTCTACTAGGTTTGTATTCAATTTAGAAAGGAAACTGATTGAAGTATAACCATGTTTGATTATCTGACTTAAGTTCTGCTATTTTTTTTAATACTAGGAATTGAAACAATGGCATTGGCACTGAGCTACCTCTCCAGGTCTTTTTTATTTTTCTATTTTGAGACAGAGTCTCTATAAGCCATTAAGTTGTCCAGACTGGGTTTGAACTTTTGATCCTCCTGCCTCAGGCTCCAAGTGCTGGAATTATTGGCTTATATTCTCACAGCCAGTTTACAAAAGTATTTTGAGGGATGTTCACTGCCTTAAAAGACCCCACATTTCCAAAGTGCATATTTATTTAAGACTAACTTTATACATAAAAAGTGATATATATCAAAGTTCTCCTTTTAGAAACATCTTTATAACCAAATACTTACTGTGTTTCTAGTGCTGTCAGTATTGAAATGGTCCATGCTTCACTTATTACCCATAAAACAGACTAGGCTGGAGAGAATGAGAAGCCACTAATGTTTCTACTTATTTGAACTGAAAAAGAAATATACAACTTTTATTTCATATACTCTGTGAATGCCATCATGGTTATATATGGAGATGATATTTACACTCTTCCAATTATTGTTTATGTTACCTAAAATTTGTCATCTATGAAACAAATTGACATTGCTAAGCACCATGCTTGTGTTACATAAGCAAAAGCATATTGAGGCTCTATCTTCCATTCTCTTCCATATCATGTAATAGATTGTTTTAAAAATTGTAAATGATACTTCTAACATTCAAAATTAAAATTGTTTCAACACTACTCTTTTAACATTGATGGAACTAGACAAAAAATTAGTAAACATGCAGAAAACTTTAACAGCATGAACAACCAGATTATTTTTGCTTTAGACTATGTGAATACTGAGTACTCATTGTAGTTTTAGTTTGCCTTTTCATAATAACTTTTCATAATGATGATGATGAATGCCTTTTTTGTGAAAGCACTGGCCAGTTGCCTGTTCCTCTGTGTGTGTGTGTGTGTGTGTGTGTGTGTGTGTGTGAAATCTATCAGACATGAAATAATTAAGACAATTTTGATGAAGAACAAAGCAGGAAGATTCAGTCTACCTGATTGGATGATTGAATATATAAATCCAGTAATCAAAACTGTTTAGAATTGATATACATGTGGATAATTGAATTAGAACAAGTCAACCCCTATTGATACCAAACATTTGTGACAAAGATGAAAAAGGAAGCAGTTAAAAAATTAAAGCCTTCTAAATGACTTACTATGGAACAGGCATCCAAAGTCAATAAAAAGATTTTCAGACTTACATATGAATTACCTTAAAATAGGAAATCTTTTAACTCTAATGTATGAAATTACAAAACACAAAAATATAACGGAAAATATTATAATCAAGGTTTAGGAGAAAAGTTCTTAAAGTTGACATTAAAACATAATATACAAGTGTTTTTAAATTGATGTATCAGAATTCACCCATTCTTTTTACATGTGGAATATATGGCTTCAGGAAATGAATGACAAGCTATGAGAGGAGCAGGAAATCTAGAATACATGAAAACGCTAAAATCTTGGTGCTAAATATGTATAAAATAATGTAACTGAAAAGGAGAATAAAACAGAAAAAAAAGATGTTAACAGAAAAAGATGGACAGATGGCAAAGAATCTCATAAAAAGGTGTTCAGCATAGTAAAGTCATTACAAAAAAAACTAAAACTGCAGAAGTAATCACTCCTCACATACTGCAGTCTAAAGCAAAAAATATAAATAAATAATAAAAATAGCAAAAAATGCCACAGATTGACCAGAATGCAGAGAAAGCTAATCATTTATACAGCGCTGGTGTGAACCTAAAGTGATAAATCCACGCTGAGAACAGTTTCACAGTTCCTTAATAAACAAAACATGTAATGTCCTATAACCCTGCAAACTGCACTCCTGGGCACATCTCCCAGAAAAATAAAAATTTATCTTCACACAAAACCCACACACAAATGTTTATTGCCACTTTATTGGTAATATCTCAACCTGAAAACAACTCAGATGTCCTGCACTTGATAGGGGTGATTTTGAAAGTCCTGGCAGCTTGGAAGGGGGAACAATGCTCCCCACAGAAGGTTGATACTGATAGACACAGTGACCTGGAGGAATCTGCAGAAAATTATGCAGAATGAAAAATGTCATCCCCTAGAGGCTGAGAATGTGTCTTTTCATTTGAATAATAACCTTTGAAATGAAGAAATTATAAAAATGGACACCAAATTGCTAGTTGTCAGGGCCTACGAGGGTAAAAGTAGAAGTCACCCTGGTGAGGGTTACTGCAAAAGACCGATTTAAGCAAATTCTGTTCTGGTAAAATGTAATATATTTATAGAACTGTTGATAACTGGATTTCATACTGGACTAGAGTTTTGCAATATACTGGCATGGTGGGAAACTAAGTAAAGGACATGAGATATTTCTTAATCACTCTCCACCTCACATGAGTCTCCAATAATGCCAAAAATAAAATCCTTACCCTAAAACCCACAATGCTTCGAGAATTGCCATGTCTGACATACATCCTCTCTTACAATATATTTGTTTGATAAAGATACCTTAAGCTATCTCAACAATAAACTTAATGGGCTTTGAAATCTTGGAAAGGAATAATGGTTACTGATCTTTAGCCAGTTGGTTCCACTTGGAAATGTGATTGTTTCTGTCATTAGAAATCATGTGTAGATCATTATTTTTGCAGAATAGTTCACTACTAGTTGAGGTTAAAACTGGGTAACTCTGTTTTCATTTAAACAAGAATTTTGTACCCGATTTTGTCTGGGTTTTTTTGTTTGTTTTATCTCAATGATTCTACTGCTGAAGGGAACACAGCTTTAATGCTCGCTGTATGCTTTTTGGTCTAATGTGGAGTCATAGAGTGGTTCAACAAAGATGTCTGATTCAGGGGAACTGCAGTATAGTTCCAGCTGGCCTACCTCTGGGTTCTTTAAACAAGATTTCTATTTATCATTACTTTCTCACCAGGCTGAAAAAAGTCAGTGCTTTGAAATAAAGTTGCTTTTCATATGGAATGTCTAGAAAACAAGAAATATCATTTTCCTAGGAGAAACTGTCACACATAAATGCACATTGAAAAATTTTCAGTGAGAATATTTTGAAACAATAAACAATTCAGTCACATCATTAACTTGATTATAAGCATTTGATAAAGTTAAAGTATTTAGTAGCATACAGTAAAAGAATGTGTTCAGTAAATCATACATGTTATGTTTTCTATCTGAGTTCCTAGAAAGGATGCTAAGTTATACTATGGAGATAAAAAAATAAAATATGAAGTGGTTAAGTAACTTAATCAACCAAGGTAACTTAGTAGTAATAAATACAATCACTAGAATTACTAATAATTTAATATGTATTACTGTTAGAAATGCTTCAAATGCTTTTATATTTAAACATTCAAAACAAGATTTCATAGGAACTACTATCATTTTAATATGACAGAGAGATTTAATGTAACATGTATGTGATCTTGCAATTGATATGTAATTGTTTCAAGATTCAAATTAGATAACCAAACACTACAGGGCATTCACTATTAGGAAAAAAAAAATAAGAAAATGAGGTGGAAGTAGGACAGAATGAGTTTATTTCAGAACAAACCTGAGAGGAGCTTCTCTGGTGCCAGAGACTGGACCAATAACTGGTACAGGTTACAAGGTCTTTTGCAGGGTCCTGAGAAGAGGGGCGGTTCGGTGGGAGGGGTTGCCCACCGAGGACACTTGCCCAAGGATGGGGCTCAGGGATGGCTGGGATGGGTAGTCTCTATCACCAGTAGGACCAGATAATGAGTCACTGAGCACAGCAGCCCTGGAAGGGCGCATTTAGCTTGCTCTCTGGTTGGCCTAGAATAGGGTTGGTTGGATTCTTTCACTCAATGGATAAATATTTTCTGCAAAATAATGGCAAATCCGTATATCAATTTTTAAAACTTAAAATCCTGAAAAATATATTGCAGAAAAAAGAATAAATTAATGATTAAAATATGTCAGGAAAATTTCTAAATACTTGGAAGTTAAGGAACATGATTTTTAAAATTCAATTAAAAGAAAATTTATAAGAAGGAAATTAGAGGTCCAGAGTGTTAGCTCAGTGGTTCCAGCGCCTGCCTTGCAAGCGCAAGGTCCTGAGTTCGATCCCCGGTAACCACATACAATGCTCAGCGTGGAGACTCACACCCACCAGCAGTCAATACCGCACACCACAGTGCCGGGCGTGATGGCTCATGCCTGTAATCCCAGCACTCAGGAGGCAGAGGTAGGAGGATTGCTGCGTTCGAGGCTTGCCTGGACTACATAGTGAGCTCGGAGGCAGCCTAAACTACAAAGCGAGACCCTGTCTCAAAAAAACAAAAACAAAAACAAAAAAAAAGAAGGAAATTAGAAAAAACTTTGGAACAAAATGAGGAACTATATAAACACACATGCAAGGCAGCTAAAGCAGCATTTTTAAGAAAATAGTGTTAAATTCCACTATTAGTACATAATTTAATTTATTTTAAATAGTATAACAACTAAAAAAAACTATAAAAGAATTATCTCAAGTCCATGACCTAATCATTCATCTAAAAATCTCAATTAAAAAATTCAAGTGAGCCAGGCGTGATGGCTCATGCTTGTCATCCCAGCACTCGGGAGGCAGAGGCAGGAGGATTGCTGAGCTCGAGGCTTGCCTGGGCTACATAGTGAGCTCAGGGCCAGCCTGAACTACACAGCCTGAACTACACAGCCCTGTCTCAAAAAAAAAAAAATTACTAAGCAGGAAAAAAATAATACATACTTTAAAAAGACATATTAATAAAATTTTTAAAATACAATCAAGCATACAACATGCAATCATTGCATACATTGGTAAAAATAACTCACTTACACTTCTTTTCTAGCCCAAGGATTTTCTTGGTTCATGTATTTTAATGTTAAATAAATTCTAACTAAATTACCATTACTACTTATAGTTATTTGACTCCATTATGCTTTCTTTTCACAGCATACCACTTATGTATACATATTTGTCAAATCAGTTAGCGGGCTTTTATCACAAGGCTAAAATTACAGCAGACCCTCAAATTATGACCTGCCTGATATATGGATGACTTGGGTTACAACTAGAATTTTATTGTTGACTTATGACCAAAGTCACATGTTGTGACTAAAATGCTGGATGCTTGTGCTTCAGGATGGTCTCAGATACAAATTTAACCTTAAAGAGTTCTTGGAGGAACATTAAAACACCCTTTCCTCTCTGGGGTTAATTGAGAAATCCTGTGTCTAAAGACACTGATATCTGTCTGTATACAGGAGAAAAACTGAAGACTTTGTAGAGGAGTCTGGGCTTTCATTTGACCAATTTGAGTTTCAACCAGCCCTCATGAATTCCTAAATCAAAGGTCCAATGTATATGCCTTCCATTCAGTGGCTAGGAAAATTCAAATGAGTTTTGTTTCCTGGGGGTGGGGAGTGGTAGAGAGGGCAGGGAAATGGGGGAAAAAATAAGAATCAAGATGTGCCATGTACTGGTACAAACCCTCAATGTTGAATGTGATCATAATGTATACATACAAG
This sequence comes from Thryonomys swinderianus, assembly GCA_004025085.1. NCBI lineage: Eukaryota > Metazoa > Chordata > Mammalia > Rodentia > Thryonomyidae > Thryonomys > Thryonomys swinderianus. The sequence goes on along the minus strand of PVIC010007200.1, from coordinate 38,704 downwards.
GTACCAATAAAATCAATTTTAAAAAAGAAAATCCAAATGATGTTCAATTATCTTGTCACAAAAAAATAAGTTTTTTTTCACACTTGACTTGAGGCAAAAATTTAAAGCATTAGAAACAACAAAAATGTTGAATAACATTTATCTCTGCATATGACACACACACTGGACCCCTATAATTTGCAAGGTTAAGATTGGGTTGATGCTTCTTACATGCTCTGGCATTTCTGCAGTGAATGAATGCCTATTCTTTTCTTTGCCTATTGAGAAATTCCCATTCATAACTATGGGCCACTCAAAGGTAACTTGTTTTCTCAGGCTAACATTTTCCCTGACTTCTCAGCTCAAACAAACCTCTCATTAGCCATGCTAAGTTATCTTTTTGCCTTTGGGCAATCGTTCCCATTCCTTCCCTCAGTGCTTCCACTGTCATGAGGTCTTAATGGGAAGCTCACAGTGCCTCACCGCCCTGGCCCAAATAATTTTTTCAGGTGTGGGTGCATGATTCAGTTAAGCACTTCTCAAAGAAAATTTTAAACTTGACCTAATAGCATGATGACATCTGACCAAAACTAAAATATTACAATTCCAAAATAGAGTAATTAATTCCTTAATGAAAGTATGCTTTTAAAAAAGTGTAATGGAACCACAAAGTTATCCTTAAAGAGCTTCCTGTGTGGTTCTTTAAAAAATACTGCTTCCTGTGTGGTTCTTAAAAAAATTAAAAAATACTGCTATTCTTAGAAAGATGTAAATTAAATAGTGAGACAGTGGATAATTACATACAGAGAATTAGCAAATTCTACTTTACTCCAAAGAACTTGAAGAAACCCCACCCAATACCCAAGAAACTGGATAAATAAATTCATTCCTTTATATAGTAAGGTTTGGATTATGACAGTATCACTACTTGTTATGTAACACTGAACTGGTCATTTCACCTCTCAACATGTGTTTTCCTCTGTAAAAGAAATCCATAAGTCTGTAGAATGGTTGTAAATAGTCAATGAAGTAATTCACGTCAAACATAACATCTTCGATAATAACACAGAGCATATCCCTAGTAGTTAGCTAGTGCTTTACGAGGTCAGTTTGAGGAAAGATGTGTTGAAAGAATGGGTTTCTTCAACTAATCAGTGATGTGCTTGGCTTTGGCAGTCATGTGGACTGTGACAGATACACACTTGTCTCAGAGTAAATAGCAGCAGTACATCTTTCTGGAATGCAGTTACCTCTTCCACAGATACAGGAATCATTTTCACCTCTTTTCTCCTTGCCACCTTTCCTCCCTGGCAGGTACATATATTTAACTGGAGCATATAAACTGACCTTTCAGAGTAGTTCTATCTGAAAACCTCACCTGTGTCCCCTGCTAGTCCTTTTCTTATCCACTACTTTGTATTGTTTTGGTTTTTGAGACAGGGTCTCACTTTGTAGTTCAGGCTGGCTCTGAGCTCACTATGTAGGCCAGGCAAGCCTCGAACTCAGCAATCCTCCTGTCTCTGCCTCCCGAGTGCTGGGATTACAGGCGTGAGCCACCACACCCGGCACTGTGGTATGTGGTATTGATTGCTGGTGGGCGTGAGTCTCCACGCCCAGCATTGTATGTGGTTACCGGGGATCAAACTCAGGACCTTGCGCTTGCGAGACAGGCGCCAGAACCACTGAGCTAACCCTCTGGCCCATCCACTACTTTGGATAAAATCAGAATCCAATCCATCACACAAGTCACAGACAAAAGTGTAACTCTTGAAAAATTATCTGGAGATAAACAGAATAAAGAGGAAGAATTTTACCACTTACTACTAATATCACATATTCTGTATATTTCTTCCAAGTAAGTATAGCAAAGACCTAGACCTTAGGAACAGAAATGCTTGACTAATACATTATGTAGGAGAATTCACTTTACTTCTTTTAATAATGGATGTGTACATGAGTTCCAGGCAACATGATACCTGTACAGGATGCGTCTGAAGAAGGTAAAACTGATGTTGAACAATGGTAAACTAGAGCAGTCCACAGAGTTGTCAAGAAGCCTTCCATGAAACCGAATCTTCCACTGTCAAAGGAAAATCAATGTAAAATCATATCTTATGTGATAGTGGTTCAGATTATATCATAGTAATTTTATGATATAAAATGCTTGATTTTTCTAGTTTATAAAGGAACAACTGGGCCAATGATTTAGCTCAGTGTTCTGGTGCCTGCCTCACAAGCGCAAGGTCCCTGGTTCAATCCCCAGTAACCCACATACAATACCGGCTGTGGTGACTTACACCCACCAGCAATAAGTACCACACACCAGAGTACCACATATCCTAGCACTTGGGAAGCAGAGGCAGGAGGATTGCTGAGTTTGAGGCTTGCCTGGGCTACATAGTGAGCCCAGGGCCAGCCTGAACTACAAAGTGAGGCCCTGTCTCAAAAAGAAAATGACTATATTTCTCTAATAGTAATAAAAATACATAAATTATATATACATATATATACTATATATACACACATATATAGTATATATGTGTGTGTGTGTGTGTGTTTGTGTGTGTGTTGCTGTTGTTATTCTGGTGATATTGGGAAGTAAACTCAGGACCCTGTGCTTGCCAGGCATGGTGCTACTGAGCTATACTCCCAGACCAAAACAATGTATTTTTAATACAAAAAATGATATTCAAATGCTCATTGAGTGAAGAACAAATTTTACCATCTAGTTTAAATGACATGAATCCCCTTTAAGGATTTCTGAGCAAATAAATTTCAATTTTAATTTATTTCAACAGTAAGGTAGTTTAAATGCATATGAAATAGAGGGTAAATTTTCAGCAAATGCAAAATGAACATAAACAATGATAATCCTAACTAAATATACAGATAGCCTAGAAAAATATGAAGAATATTGCCTATTATTCCACATTATTTGGATATATGCTTTCTAAACAAGTGAAGCATTTAGTTTTCAGTACTGGTGATTGAACTCAGGGTCTTCAGGTTGACCTGCATCATCAGTTAAGCTTTTTTTGTTTTTGATTTTTCTGAAGAGATGCAGTCAAACTGAATTGCTAAATTTCCCAAGGTAGACTTTAATTTGCAGTCCTCCTGCTTCAGCTTCTCATAATGCTAGGATGAAAGCTGAACACTACTATGCCTAACAGTCACTTGTAAGTACACAAGTATGCCTATTTTTCCATCTAGTGACCATAGGATGCCAAACAAAAATAAAATCTAGTGACCTCTATTAATTTTGAATTGGCCTATTTTTCAATTTGCATATTTACAGGTGTGTGTTTTGCATAAATTGAGTGTTCTGGTTGTTACAGTCATCCAAAGGAACAGAAAGAGAAGTTTTGCAAAGCTCTGCCAGTGTTTAAAATACATCCAAAGCACCAGTTATTTTCTCATAAATTTTATTTTCACATTACCTGAAAATATCAATTCTCTAAGATGAATGTAAATATTATACATCACAAAGAAAATATTTATTTTTGTTATGAAAAGTAGTATCTAACTGCTAAAGAAAATGCAGAAAGTATAGCAAGGCCAAAAGAAAAATTAGCATACACAGATATTCATTTACATAAATATGCTTACATTTAGTTTTTCTTTCAGTATCATCTCCTAAACATTGAGTTCTGTCTCTGTCTCTCTTTTCACACACACAGACACAAATGCACAGACACACACATACACATGCACAAAGTGTGTGTAATACATGATAGAAATAGATCTCAAAGTCAGAAGCAAAGAGACATAATGAGTAGTACTACACAGGGTACTTCAATTGTATAGGAATTATTTCATTTCATAATGTTTTCCAGATACAAAAATTATTATTCTTGACTTTTAAATGTTTATTAATGTACATGAAAACATAGACATTCAATGAGTATGACATTTTAATATGTCCATACAGTACACACTGACCCAAAATAGCCTCCGTTTATCTGCCTTTTATCTACTCTTCCCAACCTTGAAGAACCACTGCCTAATATTTGTTAAGCTTAAAGTTTCCTTAGTCCTTTAAGAGTCCCTGAGCTGGAAGAGCTGACCAGCCTCTGATCAGCACCAAGAGTTGTTTCTTGCAGTAACCCACATAAATTGGGCCTGGAAAGAACACTGGGGGACCCAGAGCTATGTGGTCTCAGCGTGCAAGCAATGAACTGACTGGTATTACTGAAAACAGGGTTCAGGACTTACTACTTCAAACAATGGCAACCTGGCATGTGAAAGACCAACACCCAATGACCTTTACTCTTCCCTTATCCTGTGAAACACCACAAAGTATAAAGTGAATTTCTGATCTCCCCACAAGCAGCTCATGCATTCCTCATGAGAGAAGTGCACTTCCAATACTTGGAATAAAGGAGCCCAGAACAGAGTCACAAAGAGTTGAAAATATGTAGGTCTTCCTCAGTACACCCTTCCATTTATTCTCATTAGAACAGGTGCTGTTTGCCTGTCCCTCCCTGTGATTGCCTGTTCTTTATCAAACTAAAGCACACAAATTGCAGGGCTCTTTTTTTTCAAGACATCATTTCCATAGGCTCCCTTGCCACATTAAACTTACAGAAAATAAATATCTATGCTCTTCTCATACTAATTAGTTCTGTTAGAGAGAGCTCAGCTATGAGCCTGCAATAGGACAGAGAAGTCATTTGTTTTTGATACACCAACCGAAGTTTTATTTTCTTGTTTCTGAGAACGAGTAACCCCAGGTTCTGGGAAGTTTTTCTAGGATTCCTAATTTCCACGTGTATTTTTATGAATGAATAGTAAAAATCCTTCCATCACTTTTTGTGGAGTGCAAAAGAGCAAATACATAAAATGTGAGGCTGGGTTATGGCAAGGTTAAAGAAATGGCCATGGCGTGCCTGCTGGAAGGGGCAGGTGCCAAGTTCAAATCGAGTTATAAAGGGATTCATGTTATTGCGGTTTCACTCAATCTCTTGTTCCAATATGGATTTAGAGTCATTACCCATCGCAGAGGCAAGAGACCTCACGAAACACTTTGGCCCAGACATTCTGTCGGTATGTGGAGAGCTAAACCATTCAGCGTCTGGCTTTTCTAATGGCTGGCCTCTCCGTCTTTTCCAAGTTCCCCATCTTCTGCTTAGTATTATATTGCTTTCCAGTTGGAGAGGCATTTTTTTTCTTTTTTTGTTTGTATTTTACCTATATCAATTAATTTTTTAAAACATCCTTTTACTTTTATGTGCTATCTCATTTTCACAGATCCATGTGAGCTGATATGTTGTGATTGATGCAGATTAGGAAAGAAAGCAATTTAATTTTTTTCAATATATAACCATCCTTTAGAAGCTGAATAATTTAAAATTGGGTGGAACAAAGCATTTGACTGTGGTGGGTAATCACACAGCAGCGAGGGACTATTTAGGTTAATAAGGAGATAGGAAGAAATAATGTTTTTTTATGTTCAGAACTAACCAAAATCTTGTGGATTCTTAGCTTCAGAGCAAAATCATATTGGAATGTTACCCCTGGGTACACATGACTCTCTGTTTATCTCATGGAAAAACTTTACTCATCCTAAAATAATCTCAGAAAGCTTTAGGGAAATTTGACTTTCATGAAACATTTTGATGAATTAAAATAATCAGAAGCAAAAAACTACATATTAAAAGTTATGTCCAACAAAGGGAACCTTATAGGGCTTTACAAATTTTATGGAAAATTAATGTCATAAAACTTGTAGGATTCTAAAATGAATGCTTCACATCATATATCTTTAACATATGTGATTTCTAACATCATATTTGTTGATTCATATTTTTAATGAATCAATAATAGTAGACCATACTATTTTTTGGAAGTAGATTTAAACTGCATGCATGCAGTGATATATCAAAGTAACTCTCAAACTCTCTCAGAGATTAGTGCAGCAACTTTCTCACCATAGGAATTAACTGCCTTTCTCACCATTATTAGGATCATAGACTATTTTGTCTGTAAAATCAAAGATTTTTATATTCATAATGTTATTTCAAGTGTTACTGAGAAAAATGGATAACCCAAGGAAAGTATGAAGTTAGGCCCTGACCTCAGACCAAATACAAAAATTAAGCAAATCAAAGACACAAAGCAAGACTTAGAATGATAAAGTGCCCAGAAGAAAACATGAATATACAACTCATTGATCTTGAATTAGGTAATGACTTTTTTGATGTGAAGACTTCATTAAAATTAAAATTAAAAACTTTCATGCTTTAAAGGACATTACCAGGAGAGTAAAATATCAACTCACAGAATTGTATCTGTACCCTTAAGTGGGTGAATACTATGACGTGAATCCTAATAAAGCTGCTAAAAGAGAAAAAGGATCAATTTAGAAGAATATGGACTTCTAAATGCCATAAAATATTACTGAGAAAATTAAGAATTTTTAAATATTTCTTGGCAAAATATATTATAAAAATATACTCATACATCAAGTTCATTTTACTTTAAATGAGCCATACAGGGATAGTTATTGAAGAATGCGTTATCTTCTTCTGTACTAGCAGAATAATGAAATACAGTAGGAAAAATGTATTTTGATCCTTATTTTTTGTTATATGAAATTGAAAGTAAAATTTATAATTGATGTAAATGTAGAATTTAAAATTACAATATTTACCATTAGAAGAAAACATAAGACATGACAGTAGAAGACCCACAAATGAAAAAGAAAAAACTTGATTTCTTCCAAATTACACAAATGGTAAAGAAAAAAATTAGAAACCACATAACTGACACAAAGACTCATTCCCAGAAAACACTTCACTGAAGTCAGTGCACATTAATTATTGGACAATGGGCAAAATGTTGTTACAAAAATGGTTATTTGTTGGCAACATCATTGTTTGATGTTTAACATTATTGATCATAAAGGGTATTCACTTTAAAGCCATAGTTTTGATATCAGTAGATACATATTAAGATGGTTTAAAATCAGAAAGATTGGTAATCATTGATGAAAATGTAAAACTAAAACCATTCCTTATTCATTGTTGGTGGGATTTTTTTTTTTTATTGAATCCATGGCCTTCACACTAAGCTATATCCTCAGCCTTTTGCATTTTTTCACTTTTCGTTTTAGAATAAGGCCTTACTATGTTGCTGAGTTGCCCATGAAAGGCTCAAATTTGCAAACCTCCTGCCTTCTTCCTCCCATAGTCATTCAATATGCACAGATTATTGTTGAGATTTTGAAATGGTACATACTGTTTGTCAAACTGTTATATGGTATCTTGTAGGGAACAGGGGAAGGGAACATAACTAGAACATCTGCAGTTAAGTTCTAGTCTCCTCTGAGTCCAACAGCACAAGGTGAAATAACTAATAAATAGGCAGAAATGAGACTTAGAGAAGAAGCTGAGCATGGGCCTGATCCATACTACTCTGGGTAGCAAAGATGGCAGACTTTAAATTGCTACACCTTTTATTTAGTACATACAGAACAAGAAATGCTACAGGTCACTCAGAGGGCAATAGTTTTTGGTACATCAGAAGTAACAAATGTAGCTAGTCATTTAGAGGGCAGCATGTTTGTACATCCTAGAACAATGAGGAATTACATAGATGAAGGTCTCAGTGTAGTTCTACCCTGGAGCATCACAGCACCTTGGGACCACTGGGTCTTTGTGGTCCCTAGTGACAAAGATAAAAAGCCAAGTCTTCTGGTCTGAATGTGTTATAGCTGCTCTTCAGGCAGGAAAGTTTGACCAGTCATATTCCCAATTGTTCAATTAATTTTCCCAAACAGGATTGCTCCTGACAGTATCTAATATAGATAAATTAATAATCTGTATGCCAATTCTATTCATAGGTACTTATGGAAAATTATAGTTATGTATGGATTGGAAAAAATATTTAGTAATGTTTATAAAATTTGTATTCATAATTTTTCATGAATTACAAGAAAACCTTTCACATCTTCCAATAGTGGAATGCATAAACAGATGGCTGTAGGTTTACTCAAAGAGGTTTCACAAAGCAAAATACATTAAAAACCTTCTGCTATGTACAGTGACTTGAATGAATCTTGTAAGTATATGAGTACAAAAAATACTTGATAGAGTAAATATGTATTGATTTTAACAGAATGTGAAGTTCAAACAACAGAAATACTCATTAAAGTTATGAGAAAAACAACAGTGATAATCTTTTGATTAGCAATTGAAGGAAAAGACCACAAATAAACTTGCCCAGATTGTAATAAATGTTTTATGACTTGATTGGATTTCTGGCTTTTGGGTGCATAGGCATGCAAAACATATCCAGATGTACATTTGGAAATGGAGATCATACAGAATTATGTTGTACTTGATTTTAAGTAATGATTTGAGAAGTGGACTAATCTCTGTAAAGGAAAGAAAGACTGCAAGCTCTGAATATCTGAAATTAGGATAAATATCATAGTTATCATGGCTCTCATTTCAGCTAAAAGCCTCAAAGTCCCTTTGCACAGTCATTTAAAGATTTAAAAACACACAAATAAAATGAAAAATTTCATAATATTAACCATTATGATTATTAGAAAATGAATTAAAAGAGCTAAAGGAAATTGGGCGTGGTGGCTCACGCCTGTAATCCCAGCACTCAGGAGGCAGAAGCAGGAGGATTGCTGAGTTCAAGACTTGCCTGGGCTACATAGTGAGCTCAGGACCAGCCTGAACTATAAAGCGAGACCCTGTCTCAAAAAAAAAAAAAAAAAAAGAGCTAAAGGAAAATTTTTTATGATCTAACCCAATGACACTAGATTGATAAAAACCAACCCATGATTTATCAAAGGTTCATATTATGAAATACTAGTATTAGAACCACTTTCTAAATAGAACTATTTTATCTCCTAATATATATTATATATAGTTTAAAGAATTATTGCTATAAAATATTGAATAATTATAAAGGAACAGTTGACTCATTGGTTAGTCAGACTTCTTCCATCATTCACAGAAAACTTTATCAGTAACTCAATAACCTATGTTTTAACAATAGTCAAATGAATTTATACAAAATGGCAATAAAAAACATAATATAAATTACAATCTTCCTAAATCCTCCATAAATTCACCTTTAAATCTAGTTGTGTAAGTCAAATCATCAAATTATAATTATGATTAAGAACTTAAAAGAAAGTTTTACAAAATAGTTCTTGCAGTGCAGCAAACTAATAAGCCAAATAAATGTTTCAATCTAACAAAATACTGTCTAAAAATTACTTACTAAAAATTATATATCATTTTGAAATGTAAAAATACCTATCATCTTTATAATAATGTCAAACTTTAGGAAACATGTTTTTTTCAATATATGAGGCCATGAAACACAGAAGTTTAGATTTTTATTTAATTTAATTTATTGGTACATTATATAAACACATCACAAAACTTAGATTTAAGTTAATCAACCATTCCTATCTATTCTTACATTTCGGATGAATTCCTAGAAAACAATTTTTCCTTTCTCTTCAGTTTCTGAGTGTTTATTCCCAAGCCATATATTAATAAAATATCATTTCTGAAGTTGATGAAGCAGTTTATTCTGCTGATTTTCCTTCTTCTTGCTAACTACAACTATAGCTATCATATAATTATAATTATACCAGTTTTAAACTTCCACACAACAACTTCATCATTCATTGAGAAAAAAGCAAAAGACTGGATTCTCTACAACAAAGCAAACTCATGGTGATCAGCTTGATGATTGTTGCATGTGGACATTGTCCTACTAATTACACAGGAATGTAAAGACCAAACAAGGTATAAAATACTGGTAAGACAGGAGGGAGTAGGGTCCACTAGAGTTTGACATTGTTAGAGCAGCTGAAATTGTGAGGAAAGGGCAGCAAATAAAGGAAAATATATCAAGATTAAATGGTTATACCTAGCAAAGCAACTAAACATTATCTTAAATTATTGTATTGAGAAAAGAAAATATAGCCGGCATGGCGGCTCATGCCTGTAATCCAAACACTCAGGAGGCAAAGGCAGAAGGGTTGCTGAGTTCAAGGCTTGCCTGGGCTATATAGTGAGCTCGGGGTCAGCCTGAACTACAAAGTGAGACTTTATATCAAAATATGTATGTATGTGTGTGTGTGTGTGTGTGTGTGTGTGTGTGCAGTACTTGATCCCTCATAAATATATAACTGTTTTTAAAATTCAGAATCTCTTTATGATAAAAATTCTCAGGAAACTGGTAATTAAAAGAAACTTTACCTAATATAGTACCTAAGCAAAACTTACAGCAAATATTATCTTTAATTTTGAGCTATTAAACACTTTCTTCCCTTTTCAATCTCAATATTTACGCAAGAAAATTCTACTTAGTTACTCAAGAAATATAAAAAAAATCAGATCCATCAAAGTTTGGTATTAATATTTATAGGAATCTTACATATAATAGCCAAAAACTGGAAGCAACTCAAATATACACCAGTAGATGAACCAATTTTCAAAAATTGTGGTAGACATACAAAATGATCATCTGTCTCTTAATTTAAAATAAATAAGTACTGATAAAACATGGCTAGAGCTCAAAAATATATTCAATGAACAAAGCCAGATAGAAAGAAGTATGGTTTTGTATTATTTCCTTCAGATGACATTATAAAACAGCTAACACTAATTCACAGTGACAAAAAGTAGTTCAGTGATTGCTCAGTGACAAGGATGTAGGAAATAAATTATCCAGTGGCCAGTGGGAATTTTCTTCTGTGGTGGAAATGCTGTCTATCTTGATGTGGTAGTGATGCTTTGGAGTAATACATTTGTCAAAAGCAATCCAGATCTACAATCAAACATATGCCTCATATTGAAAATAAATTATAGTGCCATAAAGTTAGCTAACAAATAGATATAAAACTTGTGCTGCTGGCAATTCTTAGGAACTCCAATATAATAACTAGATTTTTTTTCACATCATTAGAAAAATTCACATCATGAGAAACAAAAGCAGTGACACTGTATTTTCTAGCAGTTCATGGAAATATCACATTAGGTAGAAGTAGCCTATGTTCAGTTCTGTAGGTATTGAGTGCCTGTGATCTCTCTGGAACTCTGTATGGAATTTAGGACATAAGAACACACAAAAAAAATATGGCGTCTTAACAATCTGACTATCGCATGAGTAACTAGGAGAGGAGGGCGTTCGGAAAGTAATTCAATCACTACATGAAAAATAGGTATGTCGATACTCATTTCATATGTTTAAATATTGTGTATTTCTCTTAAATCAGAAACATAAATAGAAGTAAAAAGCAAAAGTAAAGGCAAGACAGTGGGAACTAGGGCAATAAGTCTGAAATGAGAAGGGGACCAAGGAAGAGGGGGAAAGAGGAGGGAAGGGAGTGAAAGGGAATTAAAATGTGTCATGTACATGTATCAACTCTGCACAAGGAGTGTAAATAGGCACTAAAACAGATATCAATATAAACAAGATATAAAAATATGTGTTCAATAGTTATAGTTTGAAAACACCCTAAAACTTAAAATTATTAAATAAACTCCATATGGCAAAATAAAAACTACAATTACACTCTTAAATGATGTAATAGTATTAAAATAAAATAATAATGTAAGAACAAGAAGAAATATTGGCCCAGACTGATGGGAGTACTCTTAGAAACTTAAAAAAAAAAAACCCAGGTTATTGTCATGCTATAGAAACTGGCAGAGATTTTTAAAAAATTTATCTTTATTGGTATATTATATATACACATCATGATCGAATTCAGTATTGGGAATTTGTACCAGTACATGACATGATTTAATTCTCATTTTTTCCCATTCCCCTACCTATCAAACAATAGAAATTTTGAAATTCGTTTTACTAAACTGATGTCACCCTCATACAAAAACCTTATCAGGATAGCATACAGAATAATAAAGCATAGGCCACACCCATTTATACATATTAATGTCTTATATAAATAAATTATTAGTAAGTGAACACTAGCAGTATATTAAAATGGTCCATCATGATGAGCAAAAGCTTATTCTAAGAATGCAAGGACATTCAACATTAAGAAATCCATCAATGTTTTTCTTGACATTAATAATTAAAGAAGAAAACATACAACCATCCCCAAGAATGCTTTAAAGGCCAATGATAAAACCCAAAACCCATTTTGACTTTTAAGGGCTTTTAGTGAATTAGATATCAAATATTACTTTATAATCACTACTTAGAAGAAAATGATTTTGTATCTAGAAAACCCATGATAATCAACTGGAAATTTTCCAGAATAAATCGTGCTTCATAGTGCCAGGCATGGTGACATGAGCCTTTCATCCTCAGACTCACCAGAGGCACAGAAGATGATAGCCGAAAGTCTGAGACCAGCAAGGACTGCATAGAGAGGCCATGTTTCTAATACAAAGTGAACCAAACAAAAATATACTTCAGGGCTGGGGATTTAGCTTAAGTGGTACCGTGCCAACCTTGGATGCACAAGCGTGCAAGTTTGATCCCTGGTAATGCAAAAAAAAAAAAAAGTACTTCATAAGAATGTTTGAGGATATATATTTAGTTATCCTTTGTGACAGCTATTATTATTTATCAGAAAAATGGGAAAGGAACAAAATATGGGTGAGTTAAAGATATATTTAACAAAAATTATCTGGGCCATATATAAACAAAACAAACCTTCATTTGGACACAACCAACTTGAAAAAAAGAGAAATTTAATATTTTAATGCTGAATATTTTCAAAATGAATTATTCTTCCTAGATTCTCATTTTTTATCGAACATTATTTTAATTTCTAACATTATTTCTACTTTAAATTGTTTTGTAGTTTGCTCCTAGGAAATGTCTATATGGCTTTCATAGCTAAGCATGGAATTTTCCCCTTCCCAGATTCTTCTTTAATCCATAAGCCTTTCCCAGCTCTTCCACTAGATTTCTCAATTTCCTTTCTATTTGCTGGTAACCACTTTATATGCCACAGAATTCCCATCATTAACTAAACCTCACATACAATATGTAGATTAATTTAATATGCATTTGCTGATCTAGCAGCCAAATCCACATAAAAGCTTTCTGATAAATAACTTCCAATTGATTTTCCTCTGAAAGTATATAGATTGTAAAACAGTTTACATGGCATATGCTTTAACCAAAATACTTTTAACAATACATATTCAATATTAAAGAGTGTATTTCTTAAAAAGAACATTATTGCTTTATTTTAACCACCAGGTTAAAGTTGTGATCCTCTTGCCTACTAGAGAGCCTAGATACGTGTGCCAATCCATGGCTCAGTATCTTCATAAGGGGATCTCTAGGATCTTTCCATTTTGTGTCCCCTTTATTGTTCTTCTCTTTCTTCCTGTGTTCACATTTTATTATTCCATAGATTCTGACTTCTGTGAATGACACTGAGCTCACAGCATTCACAGTTTAGATCTAAAGGGTCTCCAGAAGTCCCAGGTGTCTGGGATGTTTGGAGACGAACTGATCAGGGGAGTGCTGAATTCATCAATGGATTCTTCTTTCAGTATCTGAAAGTGCTGTTCAGGAGTAGTACCTGGTCGAAAGGGAGTCACTTGGAAGAAAGTATTCATGTCATCATGACCTGGAAGAAGATATTCATGTCACCAACTCCTGCCCTCAACTTCCTGACTGAAACTGAATCAAAATACATCTCTTCCCCTTTAAATTATGGGTTCCTGGTATTTTGTCCCACAGATAGTATAGTAACTAAGACAGCTTCTGATTTAAATTTGCTTCCGCACTTACCCTTTATCTATGTCTGGTTTCACCAGAAGCCAGAAGCCATGTGCCGAAACCTCTCTCCACAGGGCTTCTGTTTCTCTAGAACGCTTAACTGAGTTCTCTGATACCAGAGGAATTCCTGCAGATTCAGGTGAAAGGCTTGTGACTTCTGAGCTTGATGCAAGGCTACTCCAGTGTCACGGACTCTCCAGCCCCCCAAAGCAACCTACGGCCCATTTGACCTGGTTGCTAATATTTCTAATGTTGACCTGCATGTCACTGCAGGTATGGTGCTGTTTTTCTCAGAAGTGCTATAAAATAAGAATACTAATAATGTAACAAGAAAATTAAATATTTAAAAAGAAGAGGAGATGATGAAAAAGCACAATATAATCTGATGAATTCTCTCCCCCACCCTTGTTCTCTCTTTAATTATGTCAGTTAGGTTTCACAGTTACAACCTAAAGTATGCTTTTAGATACTACTTGTTTAGGTTCTATAAGCATAAGCAGGACACCATGTCAAAAAAAACCTAGAAAAACTAATTTAATAAATAAATAAGGTAGGGATATATAACATTAAATCCACTGAAAAAAAGTGAAAACAGTATATCTGACTTACCAAATTTCCACTCAAACACTGAGTGTAGAATTTTAAGGAATTCTGTTTGATTTATATCAATGGAAAACAATAATATCTAAAATTTTGTATGTTCCTATATATGCATACAGCAGCAGGGAAATTTGTGTCATTGAAAGGTCTAAAATGTTCACCACTGCTGCTATATACACATACAGTATTATGGATACTGATGCAAAAGATGCCTGATTTGTGTCCTATAATGGGTCTATAATTGTATTCTCTTACTTGGAGTTATTTTACCATATTTATTAATGTTATACATTTTTATGATAGAATTCTATACAAATTATTTTATATCTAAGATATCAAATGTTGCATGTTTCAAATTCTTATTTCTGAAAGATATCAAAAGTACTCTTTTGCTTCTCATTCAGCTCATAACAATTTTTAGATTTCTGGAAGGCTGGAGAGTCCAACAGCCAGTGAAGTCCTTCTCAGCAGAAACGCCCTGCACCTGGTCTTTACTAGCTTTCTGGTTTTCTCAAGGTTCTTCAGCAGTTTGTGTATCTTTCATGTCAATGAATATTTTTGCATATACTCAAGTGATTAATATTGATAATCCTCCAAAAATAGACCTCTTACTAATATACATGGTTTCCCTCATAACATAGCTCAGTATACCAACTCAGTGTCAGAATTAAATTTTGCTCTATTCTTATGAATAATAAACTATTTGGTATAAAGTTTACAATGTTCTTTTTTAAGGTTCTGAAATTTCTCTTTGACATTCATTAATATCACAGAGTAGACTTAAAGTGGTTTTTCTATACATAAACATATAGATTTTCTCTTAAATAATCATGTACTTTGAAAACTGTCCACTTCAGTTGATTGCTAGGTAATAGAATGGAAACTATCAAACTGAGAAAAATGAAATTAATGTAGCAATTATTTGAGGAGAATAGATAATACTCTTCCATATTAGTAAATTATGGAGGTTCTGAGGACTGAAATATTCCACTGAAATCTGAGTTAATTCTGTTACAGTTTCAAAAAAGATTATATGTTTTCACTGCTTTGTTTTTTATCTGATTTATACTATGTGCTGATTATTTAGTTCATAGGCTCCCTATAAAGGTGAACAATGGAATGTTACCCTATACTCATAAATCTTTATTGTTAATAGCAGTATTTTCTATATAAATTCTGATAAATGAAACCCAAACAATGGGAACTAGAAAATCAGCAAATATAATTTAAAAAGCTACACTGAAGTAAAGATCCTTCTCTTAGAGTTTTTCTTCTGCTTGATCATTTATCTACTTTTCCTTGGAGAACGTTCTCTCTGTCACCATCTTTTCTGATGCATTTTTCAAGGTTTGACGACAAATGTTGTACCTCCTAGGAAGTCAAACTAGACCAGAGTGATATTTTCAAGAAAGAAAAACATTGAGAAAAATTTCTTAGAGTTCTATTTCTCTCAAAAACAGTATTTTTAGTATGTTTTAATATTATCTTCTTTTACAAGTACAGTATTACATAATATCCTGATAGTCAAGTGTAGGACATTGATTACTGCAAAAGATCTAAAAGCCTTTCTTACCAGGACTCAATTTCATACGATTGCTCAAGACAAGAAGGTAACGTTTAACAAGGCCGGACGTGGTGGCTCACGCCTGATATCCCAGCACTCGGGAGGCAGAGACAGGAGGATTGCTGAGTTCGCGGCAGCTTGCCTGGGCACCATAGTGAGCTCAGGGCCAGCCTGGACTACAACGCGAGACCCTGTCTCAAAAAGCAAAAAAAAAGAAGGGAACGTTTAAATTTGTTTTGTTTTCAAATGTGCAAAAGCAATATTTTATCAGTCATTATTTATCAGAAAAACAGATATAACACAATATGCATAAATATACATGAAAATTAACAAGATAGCCATGCACAGAGTAGTATGAGGAAAAAATGTAGAGGGACCATCTCCACATGTTTAGTCGAAGGTCGAGAGATCACTACATTGTCCTGTGCAGGGACAATTGGAGAGAGGGAAAGGGGAAAAGAAGAAGCATGTCCAGGTACAGATTCTGCGTGATGAATGTTTTTATTATATATATCTAAAATGTAGAAATAAAGTTAATTTTAAAAACAGAAGGAAGTAGAATCACTTCTCAGCCTTTTGGCTAAGATCAAGTGTAGAAATAAGTAGGAATATTGTGAAAGACAATGCCAAAGTCTGTACCTAAAAAATAAGACAGAGTTACAAGCAGGGAGTAGAGATATTTTTGAATTGTAGAGGAACATTTGAGACAGAAAGAAGTCTAATAAAGAATAATTCTTAACTAGTTATTCACTGAAGTCAAAGAACATTATTAAACTTAATTCTGTATAACTTATTATTAAACAATATGTCATCTTTTTTGGCTCATCGTTCCTCCTCATTTATTTCTTTTGGAGAGAATATGACTTCCAGTGGTTAAAAAAAACAAAAACAAAAAATCCCTGGGCCTATCTATTCTTGCCTTCAAAAATTTGTTCATGTACCTTAAAGCAAGTTTTAAAATGAGAAATGTAGAATTTTATATTATGTAAAACTTAGAAGCAAAACAAAAATATAAATTTATTTTATTCTAGAGACAGTCATGTATGAATTTAATAAAAATGGGTATAAACTCAAGAGGATAATACATAGCCATTGTTTTTAAATGAAATTTTTCAGGGTCATTATTCCCGACTATAGCTGTTAAGATTTGTGTTTAGATGTTCCTCCAAAGCCTCATGTGGGGGTAATCCTTTTTCACAGTTAGTTGTATCTGGAATGTGTGATGCTGGGTTAAGGGCATGTGATTACTAAACTACTACATGTGAGTCATTAGTTTTGCACCACCCTAATCCCTGCAGTCTGAATAAAATAAAAGGAGTAGAAAAATGCTATTCAACTCTCCCTTTACTTTTGTCTTTGCTGCCTTGATCATGCCATGTTGTTTCTCATCAGCAATGTTTGTTTAACATCCCAGCCTCAGAGCCAGCCAACTAGACTGAAACCTCTATCCATTATAAGCCAAATGAACCTCTTCCCCTCTAACTTTGGGCTTAGGGTATTTTGTATCAGCAGTGAGAGGAAAGTACTAACAGAAATTTGGTATCAAGAGTAGGGTGTTGCTGTGACATTACCTGGACATCTGGCTGGAAAGCCTTTGGACCTGGTTTGTGGGAAAGGGAAGGATTAGGAAAGATTCAAGGATGTCAACTCAAAAAGTAGAGCTCCTGGAATACCTTAGGCTGTTTTGTATGAGAGATTCTGGTCAGTGCTCAGAACAGAAAGTTTGTGAGACTAGGCTCAGACGGTTTCCTCGAGGAAGAAGGATGGCTTGCTGTTGGCTTCTGGATGATGTGTGTTATGGCTGGACAGAAAGCTTTCTCCATTTTATTCATGTCCAGAAACTATTTCTGAGACTAAGATTAGGGGCAGTGCACTAATTCATCCAGAAGAAGATTTTTCAAAGCAATAGACTATCAAGGCTATGATATGGCTACTGCTGGGGACTTGTAGCCAGATTTATATTGAGAGTCAAGAGCAAGGAGCCCAGAAAAATGATTTAAACCATTTGCATTTAACCACAAAGGAAGCCCCAGTAGAGCTGTGGACTGCAAAATAGAGCAGAGCACATTATGATTGCTAAGAAGGAACAGAACAGAGAAGATAGCCTACAGGAAGCAGTGGGCTTCCACCCTTTGCAGTCTCAGTGCTACACAAGTGAAAGGTTTGTTTGGACAGGAAAAGTCCCAGAATACCACGTTCCAGAATGGCAGAGGCCTAGTGAAGCTGTTCCAAGATGGTGACTTTAGAAAGCCATTCTTTGGGATTTGATGTGTAGCCACTGGACCTGTATAGCCAAGAGAGAGGGAAGGCTGGCTGCAGCTCCAGCTGGCAGCAGGCTCTGGCATCATCCGCATGGCACTGGTTTTAGTGCATGAAGAATCCAATAGTTGTGGGGTCAAGAAGACCTCCACCCAGATTTTAAAAGAAGACCAGGAAGTGTAGCCTCAAGAGGGCAGTTTGTGAAGCTGTGAACGTAAAACCAAAAATGCAGTGAAAATCCCCCAGGGTTTGGAGAAGTCAGGAGTGTGGATCCTTTGAAGTAAACTGCAACACAGTACCAAAGCTGGCCCAAGAAAGACGCCAGGAGAGCTACCACCATGAGAAGTATGATAGGGCCAGAGCTACCCAAGCCCTTTGGGGTTCACAACTTGCCACAGATGGCCTCAGATGCTGGAAGCTGAACTATGGGATTGAGTGCTTGCCCTACTGGATGTTGGACTTGATTTTGATCCCATTTCTTTGTATCTTTCTGTTTGGACCTTTTGGAAGAGTAAAATCCATCTTTTGCCTTCGAATGTTGGAAGTGTTTCACTTTCTTTTCATTTGTACAGAGGCTTAGAATTTGCCTTAAATCTCAAAGGAGATTTTGGACCTGAGTTTTTTCAGCTCTTAAAGGTGGACTAAATGCTTTCTTTTCATAAAGGGATATGCATGTCTTAGGGTAATCAGGGGAAGAATGTCATGGTTTGTATTTAGATGTCCCCTGCAAAGCCTCATGTGGAGTTCACTCTCTCAGATGTAATTGAACCTGAAATGTGTAATATTGGAGTTAAGAGCATGTGATTACTGTACCATTCCATGTGAGTGATTGGTTTGGCTCCACTCTAATCCCTGAAGTCTGAGTAAATTAAAAGGAACAGGAAGACACTGTTAAACTCTCTTGTTACCTTTGCTGCCTTACATGTGCCATGTTGTTTCTCCCCTATGATGCCAGCTGATTATGGATTGAAACTTATACACATATATTTTTCTCCTTCAAAGGAAAAGGAAATGGTGCTTCACAAAAAGGAAAAGGGAACAACTAAGAGAGAGGAAAATTTGTTCTGTGCTCATTGTCTCCTTTCCTGGAACTGATGAGGAGAATCAACGGCCTTGCACTTGCTCTCTGGAAACACCCCTGTCTGTCTGTTGGCAATGGACGAGCTTGTCTCCAGAATCAGTTGAAAAGCAGAAGTTATTTCCAAAGAAAAGAAGGAATTAACACTTTTCTTCACCTTTGAGATTGGAATTTTAAAGATTCCTGTCTTTGTTGTTTGAGAACAAAATCTGCTCTTGCTGTGTTAAGAGTTAAGACTATGTACAAAATTGTCCAGTATGTTTGCCAATTTTGTGCTGAGAAACAAGCTATTTTCATTTTGGAACTTATTAATGACTTCTGAAAGGTGTTTGAACTCATATACATAATTCTAAAGCCACATAATTTGTATTGCTGAGGTTTAAAAGAATCAAAGAAAGAAAATCATCTCAAGCTGAAAGCTTTAACTACCATGTTTCAACCTGAAGGTATTTTTTAATCAGAAACTCTAATGGATCTTTGACAATAATGTTAAGAACAAAGTTGCTTTAACTCAGGAGGGTACCTACTAAATAAAAGAGAACACAGCTAATTGCATGGTAATTCCTTTATATCCAATACCTGAAATTTGGTCTCAGTTATTATGAATGATGACAGATGGGTCATGATGTCTTTGCTCATTTTAGCACTGCAATTGGCAAACAAAATTCAATTAATTTTCACATTTCCATATGAATGGTCTCATTGATAGTCCTTAATAAGCTTTTCATTTTGTCCTATTTTATAAGTTGTTTACCTGCTGCAAATGATATACTGGGTTAGAGTAATCACTTCACAAAATGCTGATAAATATTCTGGAAAATATTTCCACTCAAGAAGATCTTGATCTACTGTACTTAAATGTAGGTATGCCATAACAATGCAACCTATTAAAGTGGATTAAAGTGGATGACTCATTTGTTCCATGAAAATTGTCCCTTTGGCAAATTTCACAATCCTAATTGATCAATAACTACTTTTTAATGAGTCATTTCTACAAAAGGTGGTATAGCTTAATGTCCTATGGTGGGATTAAAATACCTCATTCTGGGCCATTACTCTCTTACAAAGACAAACAGTAGGAATTGTAATGTATGAATGAATACATTAATAAGTGCAAAATATAATTGCATTTGAAAGGCAATTATATGGTTCACCAGGTGTTCTCATAGATATATTATTTCTCACAACAAAATTATGAAGCAAATAAGGCAAAGATCATTTCAATTTGTTACCCAATCTTCTCAGGGAGGGAATCCAATTGTTAGCATGAAATCCTTAGTTCACTCCTTTGTACTATCTTCCTTTGTGTTTCTTTTGCTCTGGTTGTAATGTTGTACCTGTCATTTCTCATTTTAGTTATTTATTTATTTATTCCCCTTTTGTTAGCTAATCTATCTAAGGGTCTATCAATTTTGTGGATTTCCTATTGTTTTTCCCATTCTCTACTTAGTTTATCACTGTTCTAGAATTTATTGTTTCTTCTCTCCTACCAGCCATGGTTTCAGTCTCCATCTCTTTCTCTGCTTTCTAGAATTACAAGGGTGGATGGCTGATTTAAGGTATTTCTTGTACTTTAATTTATGACTTTACCACTATAAAATTCTGTTTGACATTGCTTTCATTATGCTCTGGTTTTCTTTTTGCTTCAAAGTATTTTCTAATTTCTCTTGTGAATTTGGACAGTAGTTGTAAGAATGCTTAGCTTAAATCCATAAATTTACAGACTTTATAGTTTTGATTTTGCTACTTATTTGTTATTTCATTTCACTGTAATTGGGAAATGACACTTTTGGTGTTTGGCCTTCCTTAATTTTTAAGATGATTAATAACTTTTATGTTTTTTTTTTTTACAAAAAGATGGGTTCTATTTTAGACAATGTTCTATGGACATATAAGAAGAATATGCATCTTACCATTGTAATGTGGAATGTTCTGTCCATGTCTGTTAGGTCCACTTGCTGTATGGCTTGTCTCTGTCATCCATATCTTCTCTGATATTGGTTTTTCTACCCAAATGGGGGATTAACATCTCCTATTAATATACAATTGTTTCTTTCTCTCTTGAATTCTGTCAAGCTCTGGGTTTTAGTGCATAAGTTTCACTTTTTATTGACATTTTATTGTTATATTTTGTCTTTCTGGGTACCTTTAGGAGCTGTTTTTGACTAAGTCTACATTCCTACAGTCACTAATTTTCTCTTGCAATTAGCATTTGGATTAAATATTTGGTTCTACTCTTTCACTTTCAATGGAGAATAGGGCATTACTTTACTAACTCAGAATGTACTATAGATAGAAATAATACAAATAACAATGGTACAATGTAACATTCCACTTTATCCAGCTAAAAATGTGTTTCAGGGCATGAATAAAAATAATGAGTCATCACAGCATGAATGTCAAGGCCACTTAGGCAAAAAGCCAAGTTATAGCCAAGAGGAAGTCACTGGTCTCAGTGACAATTCAGGCAAGAAAGAAAAGCTGGTGGCTTCTTGGAGTACTGAGGAAAGTTTATACTCTATCTGGATGTCCTCTTAGTCCCTTAGATGAGGAAACCAGTGAAATCACCAAATTCCGGTTGCTTCCCCACATGGTAGAAGATATTAAGCTGGCCAAAGTGGGTATTGCTGATTCAGAAAGCCAGACCTTGTGCTCAGCCTTGAGAACATGTGGAGCCTGTGAGCCCAAGAGACTGCAACTGCCTGTGTCTTTCATGGATACTGTTACTGTCTCTACCATCGGGTGCACCAGCATCTCAGATTTTGAACACATCAGTTACTGCCACCAGATCGACACCATTTGAATAACACCTTGCCTGGCATCAGGCATTGGTAAAGATCACTTTGTGGCCATGAAGTCACATATAGCACTGTGGCATGGACTATCCATTCTCATTTGAATGGTTACCAATCCTACCAATAAAACTGGAAAGGCTCAGCAGACCTCAAGTATGGTACATTCAAGATTGTTTTTGTTTGAGCTGATAAAGCTTCCTTAACAAACCCCTAACACTCAGGAAGGAATCAAGCAACTCAAGGAGGATAGTGTGTCTCTAACACTGGGAGCCTAAGACTTCATCTTAGGTGTGCATGCTGAGAACTTGCCAAACTAAAGCTGATGGAGTCTGTTGGGTTGCAACAGCAACCTGGCTACCAGCTGGCCATTTTGGGACTAGGATGAAACAGATATTCTGCCAACGAGCCCAAAATATGGGCAACACTGATAGCCACGGAAGCTGCCCTTTGTATCGTATTTTACTACCTTGTCATCAGTTCATGGGTGATCACCAGCATCCTAGACATCTGCTCAGAACGTGACAAGGGAGTGGCCCTGCTACTACAAGACTCCCAACGTGAGACAAAGGGCTACAGAAACAGCTCACTACCTGAAAGGGACAAATATATATTGTTCTATAGACACTGGGATTTCCTTAGCTATCTTTGTGGAAAACTTATATTTCTGTGTGTCCCATATGACTTCATTGTCTCCAATGAGAAAAGGGAGTCCCGTGAGCATCAACAGAATCACAAAGGCATGAGCACAGCTGCTCTGAAGGTATTCTGAGAATGACAGAAATAGCTATATTGACAGACAGGGACTGAGGAGATGACTGAAGCTTGGATGGGGAACTCTGTCACCCTAAACATAGTCTGTTTGGGGGCTCACTAACACCCATTGAAGGAAAAAAGGATCTCAGGGCTCATCTGTACAAGACATGGAAAGGAATTTACTAGGCAGAAATAAAAAGATACACATGCAGAGAAATAGAGTGTTGGCCCTTAAAAGACAAAGGCACCTCATGGACCCACACTGGTTGTATCATGGGACCTTGAAGTTGCTTTCAAGATGGATGAGCTAATGTCTGTGTTCCTGTCAGGTTACCCATCTGACAAGCTCTATCTGAACACAAACTATCTGTGTGTTTCAGTCTGCTCCCCACTCATGATACATTGCAGCTTCCCTCATGATGGAGGAAGAGCAGTTTACAGGTAACAAAGACAGAGCCAGACTGCAATTTATAGGCTTCCTGTACTGTGAAGCCATATAGGATTGTTTTCAGTGAGTTTCTTGGAAGGGAAAAAGGCTCATGTCCTAAAATTGCAGGCTTTCTTAAAAGTGCAATTTAAAAATCACAATTGCCTTATTTCCTTTTTGGCTTTTTATTTTTTATTTCTTTTATCTTACTTCAGTTAGTGTCTTTCAACCCTGAAATACTGCCATCATATAAATATCAACAAGGAAGGATGTTATTAAGGATATGAAATATTTTAGTGCTAACGTTTACTTTCAACCTGAAAATTTCAAACTGTTGAACTATTCTGACATTTCTCTTTTCCTCATGATTGTTTTCATTCATTTTCCTATATTTCTCTGATATGAATAAACTTGTTTCTAATTACTTTATCTATCATATATAATCTTTACTTAGTTTGCATCCTTCTAATGGCACTTTTTAATCTTTGCTTCCTTCCTACTTTCTTCATTCTTTCCTTCATTTCATTTTTTTTCTTTTCTTTCCTGTCTCTTTTTCCCTTCCCTTAGAACCTTTATTTTCCATAAATAAAATGGGAATGGGGATAGAATTGGTTTCATAAAATTGTCTTGAGAATTCAGTTATATGGAGCTTGTAAACCTCAAGGATGTAGAAATCTAATAATTGGCTATTATTATTATTCTAACTAACAGCCAATGGATCACTCCTCTTTAGTCCTTCAACTCAGGTGTTTGTGTGACAGTTGAAGCTGCTGAATTGCAAGTTTAAGACCAGCTTAAGAAAGACAAAAAGAGCCTGTCTTAAAATAAAGTTTAAAAAGGCGGAAGTGGAGGTGGAGGGTTGTAGTTAGGCTTTAGAGTTCTTGCCAGCACAGCCCTGGGCCCGGGTTTAGTCCCCAGGAAAGCTGAAAACAAACAAAAATACCAAAACAGTAACTACAACAAAATAAAAAACAAACAAACAAAAAGCCTAGCTACCCTGTAAACCTGAAAAGGACCTTGGAAAGTACATGGTCTAGTTTTTAAAAAAATAGGTGTATTACATGAGTTTTTCAAATCCAATGACATTTTTGAGGTACAATACGGAACCCAGTTCCCCCAAATTCCATTCCAGCTGGTTCTAGTGACAGGAAAAGCAAGATTTCCCAGGGTCATCTTAGAAGATTTTTCTGATTATATCAGCTAACATTAGCCCAGGTTCTTAGATCTGGTCATTGTATGTTAGGAAGAAACACAGAGCCTGAATGGAGTGGCTCAAGTGAGACAGCAAGAGGACAAGAGCAAGGTAATGATTTTCTCTTAAACCATCAAGGTAGCTACTGCTTACCTCTCCTGTTCACACCCACCTGGCTTTTTGCCACACCCAGCTGCATTGGAATCTAAAAAATGTGGTCTTTAACAAGGCAACCATACGTCCCCTTCCACTCTGATACAATGGGAAAAGGAAGCAAGAGTTTATAGGTTTGATAAAAGTTGCAGTTTAAGACTAAAACACTTCCACAAAGGCTTATGTGTTCACACCTATGGCTTTTAGAAGGTAACTTGATCATCAGGATGTGATCCTCATTAATTAACTGATACATTGATGAACTAATAGGTGTATATACTGCTAGGAGGCGGGGTCTTGTTGGAAGAAGTGAGGCACTGCATGTATGACCTGAAAGGGCCCATTCTTGTCTCCCTTTTATTTTCTCTTACTCCGCTTCCTGGCTGCAAGGTGTTAAGGAGCTTTCTTCCGCCAGATTCCCTTGCTTTGCCATTTCTACCTCGGAGCCAGTTGATAATGGCATGGAAGCTCTGAAATCTTGAAGCAAATAAACCTTTCCTCCTTTCATTTGTGGGTGTTGGATGTTCTGTGCCAGTGAAGAGAAAGCTAACATGCTAACTGTTTCCATAGTAACCTCCCAGATGTAGCAGAAGCAGAGTGACAGAGATAATGGGCTAAGAAATTTTAAAAGATGCTTATGTTGAAGGAGTCTTTAGAAGACATCATATTATGCATCTTCATGACTCTGATCCCTATTACCAACATTTACACTCTTACACTCTCTAGTGCATACACCTGAGAGAAATCATTCTTCTATATTTTCAAAGTTTTTTTTCTGGACGACACAAAATTATCCCATCAACTTTTAGCAACATCGATTTGCTAGATGCAATAGTTTTCTTATAACAACATAAGAATCAGTGATAAATTGTCAATAATAAAGTGGTGCAGCCTATCATCTCCTCATATTGCTTGCATATTTTTGTTGTTATCATGCATTTTGGACACTTAAGTTTGATCTCAAGATCACTGTCTCAATTCTTGGAAATACAAATTTTGATAATGTCATCTTTGAATTTTATTGTTGTTGTTGTTGATTTTTGTTCTTCTTAACCTTCTCCACTCTTATTTCACTTAGGTCATATCCTTGGAATCTAGGGGCTGAGTCTTTTGCAATGAGTTGCTTAACTTTTCTCAGTCTTAGTTTATGTGCCAGAGATGAAGGGATGAGAATTGTGTTAAAAGCTTCCTAACAGGATTTCATATATAGACAGAACAAAGCCAGTGCAGTGCCAAATATAACTGCCTTTTAACATATATCAGCTTTATTTTCAACCACTAATCTTAATTATAAGCAAACATAAGTACATTAATTTTTTGAGAAAAAAATTTCTAAAATAATTAGAAAATCCAGTTGATTAGAACATTCCATTCTGGTTGTAATGTTTTGTTTTGTTTACATCAAATAAGAAAATAGAAGGGGGTCAGTTTTATTGGTAACTTTACTATTAATTTTAATAACAAAGCCAGGATTAATTTAGCACTAAAAAGATACGCTATCAAGTACTTTAGTCTCATCTATATAAATTACAACTAATCATAAAAACTAAATGTGTGAGACATTTTACAAAGTAATTGTATTTAACTCATTTTATACTTAAAGTAGCCTATTCTAAAAAACAACTTGACACAAAATCTCTATTTCATTAAAATGAAAAAAACTTAAATCTCAGAGGATTAATCTGGACCTTTTGGACCAAAGTTAGTAGGAAGCAGATCTTGGATTCTAATCCGAGCACTCTGATTCAAAAATCCTACTAATTTCTTTCAGTAATGCTCCTAATTTCTGCTTCTTATAAATTTTCACTGTACTCAATAGTGTTTGAGTTTGGTTTCATCCTTAGTGATATTAATTTGTTTTCCTCATTCTGTTCTCTATATTGACATGCACAAGACACACCTTGAGATGAAGATCAGTTGTCCTGTTCTGAGAAACCAGCTCACTTTTGCTGCCTCATCAGTCTCTTTTCCTTGATTTCAGCAGCTTAAGGTACTGCCAAGCCTCTGGCCCTAAAGCTGTGTAAGCTTCATCCATTGTGAGATAGGTATCTCTCAAGGGTTAGGAAATCACTGGCATCACCTCAGTTGGGTTTGGCATTTCTGCAGAGTCCCCAAGGGCCTTGGCTCATTCTGACTTCCTGGTGGCTTCTTATTCAGGTCTCAAACGTTATAATATAATATATTCCTGTTGATACAAGTAGCCAAAATTGACACTCACTACCACACAAAGCTGGATTAGGGGAGATGGAACAATTTATATAGCCTGAGAAGAAAGCAGAACAGAAAAACTATTTTTTCTTTTTTTTGAGACAGGGTCTTACTTTGCAGTTCTGGCTGGCCCTGAGCTCACTAAACTGTGAACTCAGCAATCCTCCTGCCTCTGCCTCCCAAGTGCTGGGATTACAGGCTTGAGCCACCAAGCTTGGCCAGAAAAACTATTTTAAATAAAAGAAGATAACTCATAAAAGATAAAGTTTCACACTTCAGTATGGTATTTCACCCAGTGCCTGCTAATGAGAAAGTAAGAAAATAACTTATGAAAGTTTTGCTCTCTAAGAAACCAAAAGCAGAAAACATAACAGGGATAAAGGTAAATTCAGGTTGGGCCGGAGATTTAGCTCAGTGGTTCCAGCACCTGCCTCACAAGTGTAAGGTCCTGAGTTTGATCCCAGGAGCCACATACAATGCTGGGTGTGGTGGCTCACACCCACCAGCAATCAATACCATACACCACAGTGCCAGGTGTGGTGGCTCACGCCTGTAATCCCAGCAATCGGGAGGCAGAGACAGAGGGATTGCTGAGTTCCAGGCTTGCCTGGGCTACAAAGTGAGCTCAGGGCCAGCCTGAACTACAAAGCAAGACCCTATCTCAAAAAAAAGGGTAAATTCAGGTTGAGATCTGCCAAAGAACAGCAACAAAGCTTGAAACAACCACAGTGTGCAATGCTCTTCCTATGTACTGTAGCCAAATCTTTCGTATATGCTCCCCTAATTCTAGGCCTTACAGATTCCACTTCAAATCATTCTGTTATAGTCACTATCATTTTTGACAGTATTCCTGGTATTTGACAGTTTATAGCATAATAGATGGTTAAGCAAAAATATCACAACCTGGTCCTTTTCTTAACTTACTGTGGAGACTGCTTGAATAGTCACTTTAACTCTTTAAGGATTATTCAGGATAAAGACATTAAAATTATTATGGGAAAGAAAGGACAAGTTAGTATCAAAAATTCAGCAGTATCAAACTGGAAGTTTTAAAGTTCTAAAAATGTAATAACCTGTAAGTGCAAAATTATCTTAACTTGTTGTTAGTACTAAGAACAAAATCCTGCAGGTTTACAAGACACTCTAATGCTTGTCATGCAGACTTGATTCAGTAAGGAGCTAAATTAAGGGCATAATCCTGCCTACCTTGCTTTTAATAATTTCAGCATTTGCTCCAAATTGAAGTTATCATATCTGATTTTACACTTGTTAAATTCTTTACCTGGATAAAACTTTTTATTGCACTTTTGCTTCACATTTCACTGGGAAAAATATAGGTAAATCTCCTCTCTCTATCAGGGAGATAATTAAGTAAAATAAGTGAAATTTTCTAGAAAAATGCTCATCAATTATCAAAAACTAAGATATAGAAAAAAAACAATGACTTGAATCATTTTCAGTAATATTCAAGTGATTTTTTTTATCACTCTATAATTACATACCTATGCAAATTTAAGAAAATTCTCAGTTTTTTAAATTGCTTCTCCTTTAATTCCAGTTATTTGGCACTTAAGTTATTTAACATACTCTTCTTTATTTATAATTATTATTTATTGAGGGCTTTTAAATAAATAAAAATACTGACTTTTATATTCATTAAAGAATCACTAAGTTTTTATAACTGATTGTTAAGATTGTAGTAAAAGTCCATCTCCCAAAGTGAGTGACTGCACAGTTCTAAAGGCCGGAAGTCAGAGACAAAGGTGTTAGAGCTGCTTCCTTTCTAAGGCGGCTACAAGGGAAGGCACTGTTGAAGGCCATGAGGCTGAGAAGGAAGCTCGTCTCTGTGACACACACCCACCATGTACATGCACTTGTTCAGCAGAATGTTCCATGGCTTGGAGACTGAGGGCCCCACTTTGCCTTTTCAGTCCCTTTCCTGTACATGTCCAAACTGTATTCTCTTTTAA
The DNA here is from genome assembly GCA_004025085.1 of Thryonomys swinderianus. NCBI lineage: Eukaryota > Metazoa > Chordata > Mammalia > Rodentia > Thryonomyidae > Thryonomys > Thryonomys swinderianus. The sequence goes on along the minus strand of PVIC010007200.1, from coordinate 9,983 downwards.
GCAGAGTGGTCACAACAGATGAGGGCCCATCTTAATTATTTCATTTTCAATTGTATACCTCTATGAAGACATTATTTCCAAACCCAATCACATTCCAAAGAAATACAACAGCTTTGGTTATCTGAAGATGTAACTATCATACTTCTGTGGAAGAGGAGTACTCTACATCATTTAGTAAGGTTGTCTTAACATTCTCGGTTATCTGCATGTTGATTTTTAAAAATTCTCTTTTAAACTGGCTTTCGTCTTATACTAGTTTCCTCATTAGTTAAGGAGTTAAATGTAATCTTTGATATGTTTATATTTCACACTCATGGGATGTTCATGATTTTTCTTTATAAAAGATATCCCTTAATAGTTTTATGTGCTTACATTGCAAGTATCTTGAGAATGGTCATTATGTTGTCAATAGGGAGTACACAGACCTCACAGAACGGTACTTAGGAAATCTAGTTGTCACATTTTTCTGTCATGTGCTAGCTACAGGGGCAATGGCTCAGGTCTCAACACCCCGGACATCTTTACATGACTGACCTGTTTAGACATCTAAGTGCTGTTGTCTTTAGACATCCTCATGGTCAATGCTACAGTTAGCCAGAGCTAAGAGCTTTAACCATCATGGACATTCAGTCTGATAAAGTCTTATGTAGTCTCAATTTAGATGCAAGTGCTCTACCACTGAGCCACTGCCCCAGCCCTTTGTAGTCTCAATTTAGAAAGTCAGCACACACAAGGTGCTTAGAGAATTATTTTTTTTTGGAGGCGCTATGAATGTGTCTCCCTTATAAAGTATGAGACAGACTTTCATCTGGTCTCCTGCTTCCTGTATGGGCCTCTCCCTGAGGCATAGGCTTCTTCCATGATCCTATTCACCATATTGTGTTGCTGCTGTACCAGAAGGCTGTCCCCAGAGCTAGAGAGATACAGCTGCTAGATCTACAACTCTCAGTCTGCAAAACTGTAGTCTGAAGAAATCTCTTACTGTAAAATACACAGCTGTGGGTACTTTGGTATACAAATGCAAAATAAGCTAAAAAGCTAGAATTAGAGACAGCTTAGAGGTCAAGGTGGAAACCCTCAGTCTCTTGTAAACATCCAATCAGGTCTCAGTTCTACAGTTAGGAGATAGAATTTTCAACTCTTTTAGGGTCTCTTCCATTCTATCTCCTGCCAACAATTCTCTGAGTGTTCAATTATGTGGACCAGATAATCACTGTTTATACCCTTGAAAACAGTTCAGGTGTGTGAGCCAGAAACATTCCCTTGGAGACTTACCTACCTTTTAGGGATTTCTACTTGACCCAGACAATCCATATGTAAACACAGTAACAAAGATTTCACTTCATAATAGATGCAATATTTCTGTTTCTTGTTTTCATTTAAAATCTAATTTTAAAGAATAAAACTTTTCATCTTTTAATAAACCAAAGTCTGACTCATGATTTTACATTCCATGAACTGATACTGATATGGCTTTACCATCTGTAGGTTGCAGAAAATAACCCACTTCTTCTCAATTCATTTTAGTTAAAAATCATACAAGGCATAAACACAAGCTTCATCAACTCAGATATAGTATACCTACTTATAAAATAGCCAGCTTTAACTGCTCTTAAACTTCATATTAAATTATTCTACAATGTTGAGCAGGTCACTCCTGCCAACTGGCATACCAACTGCTTCATTTGAAAGTGAGTGTGATGCCCCTATGATCAGCAGCGTATGGGCCGAGTACTATCCAGGTTGATATTTCTGGAGCAGTTGAAGAATTTTGCCTCCAGTAATGATTCTTTTAGGTAACTGAAAGCCATAGGAAAGTTTTTTTTTCCTTAAGAGTAAAGAAATATGTATCTTCACAAGTGGAAACAAGTTACATGTTCAAACTTCTCACTTATAAAAGTGGGCAAAAGAAATCCTTCACCAAGAGATACTGAAACAGTTTCTAAGGATGAAGAGAAGCAAAAGGGCCTTGCATTTCCATGCTTTGCCTTTCCTGTGGAATATAGAAGAAACATGAGACCTTTGTTTCTTGGCTTTAGGCTACTTTATGATACATGCTGGTGTGAAATTGTGTGACACACACCAAGGAAAAAATATGGCCTAGGGAAAACTACTCATCTAGCCCAGCCACTCTGGAAACTAGTAGTTTAACCAGAAGCTTTTATTTTGGAACTACAAGGCTCCAATATCCATTTTTGTACTCCTTGGTAAGTTCAGAATTAGTTTCTGTTATTGTTAAAGCAGTGTTTCCTATGTCATATAATCCACTCCTTTGATGAGTGCTATTTAGTCACTTGTAGTAAATATTGGAATGACGCACCCACTGTCATATCCAAGCATAGAACATTTCTGTGTCTCTAAAAGGAAACCTTGTTCTCATTTTCAGTCACTGCATATTCCCACCCTCAGTATCAGACAGTACTAATCTGCCTCGGTCTCCAGGGATTTGCTTTTTGTGCACAATTCATATAAAAAGAATCAAGCAATATGTGACATTTGGCATCTGGCTCTTGATGAGTTCTTTAACTCAAACTTAAAAAGACAGTCAAAGTATTAATTGAGAGTGACTCACCATTCTTCCCCATTCTGAGATCCACCCATTTGATTAACAAAGAAAAAAAGAGCCAAAAGAAGATAAAAGTGCATGATGAGGCAAAGATGTTGGTTAATATGTCAGAATAAAATCAGTGTCCTATTTTTCCTGTGTTATACTGCGGGCTTTCTCCCCCTGACACCCTGCCCCAGAGATAAGTACACATCCTTGCAAAGTCAAAATTGAACTGATTAAATCCTGGTTCTTTCCCATGTGTCATTTTTCTTAAACACTCCAGAGGAGAGAGAATGTTTGACCCTACCAATATCACTCACATAGATATTTAAATGCACAAGAAATAGTCTAAAATATGATGGTGAGTCCATAGCAAAACCTTATTTTGGCCAACTACCTATGTCCTAGTTAGGACACACATTTGATACAAGACAAATCCACAAAGTAGACAGAGAAAAAAAGAAAGAAAACATTAAAGAAAAAATAAAGTATTTCAGCCAAATATGCACAAGGTACAATGTGATTTAATGACACTTGGGGAAATTTTTATGACACTATACTTTCTGCAGAAAGAATACTTGAGGGCAGAAAGCCACCCTCTGCATCAGCCTGTGTACCAAACAGTGGGGCGTTATCATCTCCTAGATCTATAGAATACCACCCTAAGGTCTCATGTGTTCAGAAGTGGGCCTTGGGGAAGACTATTGGATCAGGCCCATGGTACGTGCATCAGTGGACTTATCTGCTGATGAGTTCATAGTTAAGTGTGCTCTTAGACTTTGGGGTCTTGCTGGAAGAAGTGTGTCCCCAGGCTAATGTTTTTGGAGGCTAGATGTCCCTCTGTTGCTTCTCTCTTCTTTTTCTGCACTTGTGATATGGGTATATCGTCTCCAGGACTACCTGCAGGCTCCCATCTTGTCTTGTTTTCTCTTAACATATCTGTAAGATTACTGTTCCCGTGTTCACCCTGGAGTTTTGCATGTACAACTTTCCAATTTGAACTGATGGCAAGCTCCATCTGGAAAGGAGACATTCCATAATTACAAAAACAACAAAAATTGTAATACTTTAAAATGTATGATTGTTATATTTTCTATTTATATTTTTACTAAAATCACAAATTTCTTTTAGACTTTTATATTGTTAGTACATTACACATGGCTATTACCATATAACATCTGATAAGAACACTAAGGAACCTTTATCTAAACAATTGCTTCCAGCTATTGTGCCCACAAATTTCCTGGTCATGACAGTGACAGTGGACCTTCATAAAATAATTTGACTAGCTATCTGTCCTAATGAAATCTAGGCCTCATCTTTGTCAGTTTTATGTGGTTATAACAGCACAACAGAGTCTGGGTAATTTGTAAAGTAGAGAGATTGATGTGGCTTGAAATTCTGGAGGACAGAAAGTTAGGGAGAACAGTGCTTCATGGTCTCTCTCACAGGATGATAGATGGCAAGATGGCCTGTAGAGTAAGATAGCAGGAAGGCGAGTTCACTGTTACACAAACTCCTGTCACCATAATTGAATGACTCCCATGAGAGATGATTACTTTAATACATTCTGATGTCTCCACACTGATGACACAACCACCTCTTATTAACCTCCATTTCCCCACCTGTTGCACTGAGAATGAAGTTTCTCACATGTAAATTTTGGGGGATAAGATTAAACTATGTCAGCGCTCATTGAGCCTCTAACTTCAGAGAGCAATAAAACTTTCATTGTACGTTTTCCTATTAAACAAATCCCTTTCCCATTGGTTACTTCCCTTAGCCTTGAATAGCTTTTACTATTCTTTTATTACTTTAAATTTTAATTGGAACATACTATTTTTCTTCACCACTGCTTATAGGCAAAATGCAGGGAAAGTAAATAACAGGAACACAATCAGAAGACACATTGCCAAAGCAAAGCTAGCTTATTACTCCTCCCTAATTTTAATGCTCAGGGATGGCTCCTGAAAGTCTCTGGAAAAATTAACCTGGTGTTCTATATCAAGCTTCCTAAGGGAGATTTCTAATCTAAGGAAAGATATCTCAGTTTCTCTTTGACTCCAACCAGCTCCATGCTATTTTAAGGTACTATAAAAAAATTCTTATCCTTGGGGAGGATTTTCTTGCAAACATAGTCTTAGACTTATGTGTGAGATCATGGTAAAAGCTAAACTCTAAGGCCAACAACTCAAACTTTAGAACCAGAACACACCTGAGACACCCAGTATTTGCTCTGGCAGCAGCACCGTAACTCAACAAAAAGTGTCCATCTTTCTATGGGAAATCTCACTCCTCACCAGTTACTTAGAAGATTGCCATCTTCCCAATCATATGTTATAATGGGATGCACTAATTATCCTGGCAGGGTGTTCCACAAATTATAGCCAGATGAAAAACCTAAAATCTGCTCCAGTGGAATAAATGTATATCATCCGGTTCAATATTGGAAAGATAGAGTTGATAACATGGTGCACAGTTGTGAACAACACTGGGTTTCAAAAGGCATGTATTCACACATGTGCATAGCAGTTATGTTTGGCAATAAGGATACACACATACACACACACACACACACACACACACACACACACACTGCTCACTCACCTATGCCAAGGTAAAGAACACAGGATAAAAAGAATCCAAACATGCTTGTGTCTGCTGCATCAAATTCGAGTTTCTTCATGGATAGTGAAAACAATATAAGCTTTTGGTTAGCTAGTGTCAATGAATTATGATAGTATCAGGAGGATTCTATAAAGAACCCATAATCTTAATACAAATAAAGCATTTCTAAAACTAACTCCAACTCTAGGGAGAAGATTAAGTACAAAGTTCAAGAAAAAAGAAACAAATGGACTTCACACATTTTCTCAATTCCCCAAAAAGATCCTGGAGGTTTTCTTTTTTATGCGCCAAAGTGGCACTGTAGAGAGAAGAGGACATAAAAGTGATACTTTCAAGAGTCTAAAACAGGGCCAGAGATTTGGCTCAGTGGTTCCAGTGCCTGCCTCGCAAGCGCAAGATCCCTGGTTCAATCCCTGGTAACCACATACAACAATACTGGGCATGGTACTCTCATTGGCAATCAGTACCTCATACCACAGATGCCAGGCTTGGTGGCTCAAGCCTGTAATTCCAGCACTTGGGAGGCAGAGGCAGGAGGATTGCTGAGTTCAAGGCTTGCATGGAATACATAGTGAGCTCAGGGCCAGCCTGAACTACAAAGCGAGACCCTGTCTCAAAAAAAAAAAAAAAAGTCTAAAACAGGGTCAGTCCTGGTTAGTACTTGGATGAAAGTCTATGTGTCTATAGCCACACTGGGAAATAGTAACTTCAGATCCTTCATCTTTATGAAAGATAAACTCTGAAGTTTAAGTCAAGTAGACTTAAGGTTAAGTAGAGGCTGGGGATGTCGCTCAAATGGTACCACACTTAACTTTGGAAGCACAAGGGACCGAGTTTGATCCCCAGTACCACATAATAATAATAATAATAATAATAATAATTTAGGATAAGTAAATATGCACATCAACTATGTTGATCAAAGCCGAGTTCTTCACTGCCATTTGAACAACTTCATGTACATTGTTTAACTCCTTCAAATTATGATATTTTTCTATAGCTAAATATGAAAATGACTATGTCATCTATAGTAATTCAGGTCTCAAGATATTTAGTAAAATGCTTAAAATGTTTTCACTGTTACTATTATTATCACTATATATGACAAGCACAAAACTATATAATAATATCTATAATTATTCTTTATTATTAAAAACTTCACATAGTTTGAGGCTATATTTCTCATCTGGGTTAAAGGTCAGATACTGCTGCTCAAACCTTACTATTGGCTGATGATTCTCTGCAGAGAAATCTTGCTTCTTCCAATGCTTTGGAAAATATCTCTTTTGAAGTTCTCTAGAAATAGACTTGAAGTTCTCTCCATTTCCTGGAAAGTCTATATTTCTACCATGCGATGATGCCAAGAGGAGTTTTTATAGCCATGATCCTTTTGTCAGGAAAAATAACTTCCAGATTAACACTCATGAGGCAACGATTCCCAGCTGGGCGAGTCATCGTTTCCATGACTCTTGCACACTCCTCTCAAAAAATATCTAGAAATGCAAACTTTGTATATAACTCCTTCAAGCCTTCCATAAAGACCAGTAGTTTTCAAACTCTGTATTTGGGCCCGGTACATTAGAATCATCTGCAAAAAATTTTTACAAAATGTAGACTCTCAGTTCTCACTTCAAATGTATAATACATCAAGAGTATAGGAATGAGAAGAGGTGCCCATGCTATACACACTTAAAATGCTTATTTTTTTGAGTATCTGGGGACGATATTTGCCAAACATGTAAAGAGAACTAGTTTTCTTCCTCTCCTTGAGCTCTTACCAAAAAAGAAAAACAAAATACACAGAATATTCTCACAGTGCAAAACAAGAATGGGCCAAGAATGTGAACAGATGGTACACATGTGTCCACATATATAAATTGTAAATAAATATATGAGGAGACCTTCAAATGTATTTGTAATTAAAGAAATCCCAGTAAAGCAGAAACAATAAGTGAACTTTCATGAAGATTAAAGGTGCACATTACTTCTCTAGGCAAATATGTGTTGAGTCGGTGGGATTTCAAATTTCAATTCCGTCTGTGGGATTTCAAACTACTACTAATACAGAAACTTTGGAAAGCCATTGGCTACATCTATCAAAGTTTCCACTACAGATATCTGTGGTATCAGCTCTAGGCCTATGATAATGTTACCTCTAAATACGTTTAGACAAGTATGTGAGGAAGGATAAGTAAGAATACACATAAGTATGTGTATAAAGACCATCCAAAATAATCACTGCAGCTTACCCTGTGTAGGTAAAACACACGCACCTTAACATCCACACCCAGAAAATAGAACTAAATAGAGGACTAGCTAAATAAACAGTACAGCAATACATGTGTGTGGAGCTACTGGAAAGAAGGTGGTTCTGCAATGATACTGAAAACTATGTCCAAACTATTATCCTATGGGAACAAGAAAATATAAAGTAGAATATATCATCTGATCTTACTTGTAATCATTCGTATCCAAAATACAGCTCTATGACTCTTGTGCTTTATACAAAGGAGATATTCAGTTAAGTTTAGCTCTTAATTTCTAAGAAATATATCCTGAGAAGCTTGAGAATCTTCCCACTTTGGAAAGTATTGTTATACTATCCAACTTGATTAAATACTGCTTTGTTCTAGTTACTCACATATCTGGTGAGTATAGAACTATCTCACTGGATTGCCTAAAAGATTAAATGAGATAGTGTATGAGAAAACAATTTGAGCAATTGTCAGCATGGTGGAAATTACTGTTGCAATATTCAAGCATCATTAAACATTTTTAGCAAAACTTCAGTAGTGAATATAAATGTATACGGCAGAATAAAAAATATTTGTACTCTAATAAAACATGTATGTTTTTTGAATAAAAAATGGAATAGACCATAACTAGCATTCCAAAACAAGACTGCAAAATTTAGCATAGCAGTATGGTTTTAGTAAATGGGGGAATATTAAGTAGATAAAATTGTGAGTACATAAAGCTTATAAAAGGAAAGGAGAAACTTATGGTAAAGCAACCCACTCGGTGAATGTAGAAACATGTAAGCTAACATGGCCAGACACGAATTCTTCTATGTACTTACCTAGTTTCCCCATTATTCTTAAAGTTTCTCCTCAATAAAATATGATTAACATCACTAACCTTATTAGAAACTCTCATGATAATGCTAGAAATACTCCCATGTCTTGTCAAGCATTGGTATCACTTAAGCATGGCAATATGACTCTGTTCAGATAGTAGTAAGAGCCCCGGTAATCAGGGGTTAGGCTGGTAGGACATCAGCATCTGGTGAAACACTGAGATGTAGCTTCTGAAAGTCTTTTTATATGAGTTTTATGCAAATCTATTTTTGAACACTAACAAGTATACTTGTTACCTGCTGATACTTAAATTATACCTGTAGTCATATGTACGCAGTGAACACTGCAAAATAATTAGTCATAAACAGAGGTAGCACTGTGAAGGAAGACAAGCTAATGGGTGGAATATTTGTGAGTCAAATTATATTTTCAAGTAAAACATATTTTCCATCTTTGTTTACCCCGTTAGAAAACATTTTGACACTGAAAAAAATAGTTTCCAATGAAACTCATTTTGGCTTAGAACAGTCTGTACTCCCAACTTGGGTGAATTATTATTTCCTTCCTCTTCCTGTTCCCTGCCCCTCCCACAATGAATTTCACATTAAGATCATTGTTGAGTGTTTCTAGTGGTGAAAATGCACTTCGTGGTTGGAATCAACAGCAGAGCTGCTTTTTTTGTTAACCCTGTTATACGTGATCCATCCAGATTCACTGGGCGCTTCTTGGTTTTAAGTTATTTGTGGAAACACATACTTGGGTGACTCCCAGATCTGCACATCAGGGCATAGTATCCAAATTTGGAGGTCAACCCTTGTAAATACTGGCTTTTTTCTTTTTTTTTTTTTTATCAGAATAGTTGTTAGATGGTTCTTGGTCAAACCAAAACACATTTCCAGAATGTTTTTACAAATGAAATTATGGAAAATTTTAGTAAAATCCATTATCCTTTGCTAAGTTTCCCTACAGAGCTTGCCCTCTTTCAGTCAAAATGATAAAGTGTAGGAAAAATGTAAGGACAATTCAAGTGTGTTCACCAGTCAAGTGAATTATACTGAGAGTGAGTCTACTGCAAAAAGCAATATTAGGTGTTGCCCTTTGATTTTGTACATGTGTGTAATATTTTATTTATTTTCTTCATATTCTACAAATGGTCTTAAATTGTCTGTTTTCAGTTAATGTTCTCTTTGACTTTTGAGAGACAAATAAATGCATCACAATAGCAGTAGTACATGTTTCTCCTATTTTTAAAAATATAAACTGAAGGAATTAAATATAGGCTCCAGAAAAACAGTACTAACATTGAGATTGAGATTTGAGCATATAGTCTATAATGTATTCTGCTTTACAAAGGTAGGATACCGGTTCATTTGAAGCTAATTTCTGCTTCTCCACAGGTATACAAACTTTATGATGATCACATTGTACAGAGTTGCCTAATATGTCAAATTTTAATACAATTATAGTTGTATATAACATTATCTATGCAATTATAACACAATTATAATATATATAATTGCATGTGTTATAATCTTATGTATACAATATATAATTATCTACATTATAATTATATATGTAATATGTACTGTATATATATATTATATATGACTATATATCTTTCCTCTGTTTGAATAATTTGATTAAATGATCCTATAAATTTACCTATTGAATATTTTGTTCCTATGAAATTTTCAGTGTATCAGCAAAAGTGTTATCACTGCCCATGTAAAAAA
>PVIC010007199.1:19581-51706 GCA_004025085.1 Thryonomys swinderianus | reverse complement strand
AGCAATCCTCCTGTCCCTGCCTCCCGAGTGCTGGGATGACAGGCGTGAGCCACCACGTCCGGCATTGTGGTATGCGGTGTTGATCGTTGGTGGGCGTGTCTCCACGCCCAGCATTCTATGTGGTTACCGGGGATGGAACTCAGGACCTTGCGCTTGCGAGGCAGGCGCCGGAACCACTGAGCTAACCCTCCGGCCCCAGTAAATGTTTATTTTTGAATTCAAATTTTAGTTCAGCCTTTTTCTGGGCTAAATAGATTACTCTTAGGCTAGAAGAAAAAACAATCAGTATTTTTCTCTTTCCATCTATCATACTGCTCCAGCCCCTCTGGTCTTCTTGCTATTCTTTAACACCAATCTTGCCTAAGCTGGGCTCTCTACTCCAGTCTCACTCCTTCAGGTATCTCAAATAAGATCTTCCTGTATCATAGCCATTCGCAGTCTCAGTTCCAGGCCCTTCCCCATTTTTTTCTTTTCTATGGCACTTAGGATCATCTGGCGCTTTAGGTATTTTGTTTCTTATCTGTTGATTATCCATCTACTTGACCAGAATACAAGATCTTTGAGGAGATAAGCTTTGTGTTTGATAGATTCACTAGCACCTAGAATAGTGTTGTCTTTGTAGTAGTGCTCAAAACGTACTTGATGAATGAATACATTCATAAGGTTTCCATGGTCTTCCAGATTTAAACAACTAACATGCAAGCTGGCTTTTGAACACAAGTCATTTCATAACTAGGATCCTTCTGGATATTCTGTGAGTACTAATAATGAAATGTAGAAGCCATTTTTACCAGGTCATTTCAGTTTAGTTACACCAAACATCATCAAGGTAGTGGGGACAGCCAAACACTGAGATAGATGCAAGGAAAGAAGCACAGAGTCCTGGTGACCAGCTGGAGGCTGTGCGGGGACAGGTAGGGCTTTGCTCAGGTGCAAGTTGACGGGGGTCAGGGGTATCTGGAACAGAAAGACTCAAAGAGCGTAAGAAAATCAATCTCTCAACTATGGAAACAAGAATCTACTCTGACTTTGAAGCTGTGCAGGCACTGTGGGCCAGAAAAAGTCTCTAATGGGATCCCAAGGAGTTAAAATTGGGGTGAGGTTGTAGAGGAGGAGCACAACACACACACAAATGGTGAGGTGCTGCCGAGGGTTCCCCTAGGAGTTCCAGAAGGAGGAGTATCACAGACATCTGGGTTTCCAGAGGAGGACTTTTTAGGGGCGGGTTTTCTGGAGCTGACCTTGAAAGGTGGTGGGAACCGAGGACCCAAGAAGACATGGAATGGGCTGCATTTTCGACCTGCACCAGTGGCACTAGTGCTGCAGAAACAGGGACCAGGGTGTCAACAGCATAAAGCCCCATGCTAGCAAATCTAAAAATACTCTCCCTCTATTTCTTACTTTCCCTCCTGGTCCCTTACTTTTCTTCCCACCCTCAGTCTTCTTTTCTTCCTTCTCTGATTATCATTTCTGGCAAGCTTTGCACTTCCTCGCTGGACTCCCCTCCCCTAGGGAATGTCCTACCAGCTGGGGGAGGTGCAGAACTCCCTGGACTCCCTGCTGTTCAGGTACAGGTTGGCAGCAGCTCCAAAGCCCCCGCCCCCTCTGCTCAGTTCTTTCAAATGCCAATTAACAGGTGTCAGAAATGCTGGTCCCAACTCTGAGTCCTCTGTCTGCATAACAACCCAACTGTTTTGGCTTTCCACCCATGAGCATAAATATCACGGTGTTTGAGCCCTGGGGGCCTGTGGAGTTTACAAGTATGCCTCAAGATCTCTTCATTGGGCTAGCGCTTGAAGTGCTGCCAAGAAGCCAGGGGACTCCTGTGCTTTCATGTGTTCCCAAGCGCAGGCTGCCCTGGCTCCGAGGAGCCCTCCGGGGACCGAGTGTCGGTGTGAATCTCAAACAGCAAGCTGACATTCCGGTTGGGAGTGTGACAGTGCATGCCTGGGTGATGATGCCAGGGCGGCAGGTGACACGAGTCCACCACAGAGGGGGAGAGTAACTGGAGTGGCTTCTAGTTACATGTCCTCAGAGCTCTGAAGGATGGAATCAGGGTCGGGGGAACAGTTATAAAATGATGTTACAAAATCCGGATGTCCTGGTCAAATTGAGACCACTGAGATGGGCACAGATGATACCCACGTTCCCAAAAGAGGGCCAGGCTTGGGCTAATCTAGGATTAATGATGTGGCAGGCCAGGGAAGTGGACCACTATCAACCAGTGCCACACGCACGCAGACGTGCACACTCACACATAGGGTCTGCCAGGGCTCAGAGAGGAGCAGGCATCCATTGGATGTGACCTCGCGGCCTCAGGAGCGGCCGTCTCTTCCACAGTGCCCCCCCCCCCATGGCTGTTGTCCTCTGGGTAAACATCTGAAAACAGCGTGGCTGCCAGGGAGGAGAAAGAAGAGGCGAGGGCGGAATGGGATGGGGTGGGGCATGGCGACAGGAAGAGCTCAAAAGATTCTCAAGTTGGGTGACTACCAAGGTTGGCTTGGCCCTCGGGTAGCTGGGCCCCAGCCTGGCAGGCGGTGGGGGCCAGTGGGCACCAGGCTAGCTCCTGCCTCCTGCCGCTGGGGGCAGCAGCTCCTCGTCTTCACCAGCCCCTCGGACTCCTTAGAGTTCAGATCTGAGTGTTTGCTGTACCTTCTGAAAAGGTGCTTTCACACTAGCAAGAACTCCAGCAAAAGACTTCCACGCCGCTGCAGAGTCTGCAGATAAAGTTGAAAAAAAAATCTACTTTAAGAGGGCTGGTGAGGGCTTTCTTTGATGTCTCCCTCAGGCTTAGCCTGGTGATGCTTTTGTGATCATCGTGGTAGAAACCTCACTGGGACAAGGAAATTGTCCCTGATTTCTCTGCCTCTTCTGTCATTTGTTGTAGAAGCCTGGAGTGGTCTAGATTTTGCATTCTTGGGTCCTAGTGCCAAGAGAGGGAGTGAAGTACACAAGAATACAAACTTTAATTTTTTTTAATTTTTATTGGTACATGTTGCAGTACATAATAATTATATTCATTATAGGGACTTGAAACATGTACATGACACATTTTAATGCTTTTTTGCCCTTTCTTCTCCCCTGTTAAACCCTCCGTGTCTTGGTCAAGTGCTTCTCTGGCGGTAAAAGCCAGCCCTTTGGTCCCCAGTACTCTTTCTGCTGCATTATTTCTTATTCCTTCCATCTTGTACATATCTATGGAAGTGATCACATTATTACATGGAAAAACAAATGGGCACGGTGCCACTTTCCTATGTCAGATTATGGCCTGCTTGTCAGCAGAGGAGACAGCCTCGTCTCCCTCCTCTCGGTGCCTCTTCTGCGCCCCTCAGGCCCCAGCTGGTTCCCGGACAAACACAGTCCACACAGACTTGAGCCACACTGAGAAAGGCTGGATGAGCTTCATCCAAGTCCAAGAGAAGATGCAGAGTTTGGAAGGCGTCACCTGGCTCTGAGCGAAGGCCAAATGCCTGGAGAGGTGAAATAGGAAGCTTTCAACAGGATGAAATCAGTTCTCTCAAAAAGAAATCTTGTCAGATGAAGACAGAAAACAAATGATTTTGTCTCAACTGGAAGCCATTCATTCCTGCGCTGTACGGTGGCCAGAGGCCATGTTGCTGAAGTTTCAGCAGATTATGACTGGCGTCATTTTCGTGGACAGCGCACGGCCTCAAGATGGTCAAAAGGAAGCGTCGGCGCCTCGAATCTGTGTCCTCTCTTGAGAGGATACTCTGGGCAGACATTTCGCTGATCATAATCACTTTTATATGTAATAGGACCTTAATTCGTTTGGTACTTCGAGCTACGGAAGGGCGGCACAGATTAGAGAGCTATGTCTGTAACTGACGAAATCTGCGCCTGGCTTGCATTGGTAGGGAAATTAAAAATAAAATAAAGCTCATCTGAAAAATGCGTGGACTGGAATTAGCCGTCTCCTGACTAGTCACACAGGGAACTTATCGGAGATGACCAAGACAGAAGAGTGAGACCAGGACAGGTCACCAGGCTGCACTGCCCGCCAGGCCGGGGAGCCTGTCAGAATTTATAACGGCTTATCTTAGGAGATAGATGAGGGAGTTTTGTGTTCAGGAGCCAAGAAAATCTAGTTTAAAAAAAAAGCCAGGAAAACATGTCTCAAAAATGCATGACCCACCATGGTTTATTCCTCAAGAGAGTTAACACTTTGACTTACTGTGAATCAGTACATCAAATCCACTGCTAGGAATATCCCAGCTAATCTTGCCCGGCCAGGTAAGTGGCACCTCTTGCCAGGGATGGTGTTGGCGTTCATGTCTGTATCCTTTGCCATAAGGTTCATTTGCAAATGTACTGAAACTTATATTTTTACTTTGAGTTTCAAAGACTGCAACGTCCACACTCATTATCTCTCTGTGATTGGTCTTTCCAGCCAGTGCTACCCTGTTGCTCACTTTAATTTTGTTTTATCAAACATAATTGTTCTGCACCAACTGTATTTGGTTGCCTAGAGGAGAGAAAGAGAAGCAGCATTTGTTTACTCTTCTCTGGTCAGTGTGATTAGCACTTACACAAATCCTGCTGTTCGCTTACACGGAGGCCTTTTGAGGTCCTGTCATTCTGCTGCTTTTACCGATGAGGCAATTGAGACGCGCAGGAATGACAGGGCTTGCCAAGGTCCACCTCCGCTGGGGCCTCTCTGGGCCTTGGGTCTGAAGCGCCAGGGCTTCAGAGCTGAGCCTATAGACGCAGGCAAGTTGAACTTGCCTACTGCAACTAGGCAAGGTCTGGAATATCAGAATTGGGACATAGCAGCAGGCTCCTTTTCAATCCTTAACTCGCCCAAACTAGTTCTCAAATCTAACTTTCTTTTCTTGTAGCAATTGTAGAGAAAAGTGTACTTCAAACTTCCAAAGTTAATAGCAATTAAACAACTTAGTTTCCTTCGTTAACCTGGTCTCCCCACCTTGCAAGAAAGCCTAATGGGATGTTTAACAAGGCTGACACAGACAGATTATAAAAGTCAAATTTGTACATGAGCTTTTTTGAAAGCTTGGTAATTAATGGCTTTGCATTGTTCTTTAATTGTAGTCACCTTTTAATGCATTGGGGAAATCATGAAGTCTGAAATATATTTGCCTTTCCACCACACTTTGTATGAACACGGCCTTTAGTTTTTTTATTCAGAGAAAGAACATTTCAAACTCTGTAAAGAAAAACCAGAGGTAGACATTTCTGCCAAAACGCTGGCAATATCCTGATGTTTAGTGTCATCTGAGAGGAGATATTAACCTTCACAACTATGTTTCAGAGTAACATTTTTTGCTGTTCTTTGTTGATTTTTACAGTGCTGGGAATTAAAACAAGGTTTTGTGAATGCTAGGCAAGCATGCTACCACTGAACTATATCCCCAACCCTTTTTAAAGTTATTTTTATTTTGAGACAGCATTTCACTAAATTTAAATTGCCTAAGCTGGGGCTAAACTTGCAATTCTCCTGCCTCAGCCTCCCCGATAGCTCGGATTACAGCTGGGTGCCACCACACATGGCGATAAGAAAGTGCTGATGAGAAACCTCTATTTTAGGGTCTGAGAGAGAGAAAGAAAGAGAGAGAGTGAATGAGTGTGTGTGTGTAAATTCAATGTGTTACTCAACAGCACCCATATAGTGTGCAGAGTAGAAGGAATCAGAGACCACATACTGTAGAAAAATTTTGAAAACATAATGTCCCAAAGAAATTATAGTCCTGCAGACACATGAACTCTGCTACCGAAATGAAAGGAAAAAGGATCAAAATTTGACATTTGACAAATACCTACTATGTTTTAGGCGCAGTCTCAGATCTCTTTATCCCTCACCACAACAATCTGAAGCACTACTCTGTTTCTGAGATGAGGAAATTGAAGCTGAGATGGTACGTTACTTGCCAAACATTGCATAACCATAAACAGCCCAAGATTCAAACCCACATGTTTTCTGGTCTGTTGACAAAATTCAACAGTCCCTGGAGAAGGTGTCGTACAGAAGTCACTCACATCGTAAAGTAATATATTTAGCCAACCGTTCTGAGAAAGTTTTTATTTTAAAATCCTAAAGGTCTAGGCTCCAAAAGGGAAAGGAAGCATGAGAGACAGAGAGAGAGACAGAGACAGAGACAGAGACAGAGATGACAGACCTGTGGCAATCATGCCCCACTTTTACCCAGCCCTAAAACTCTCTGGAAGTCTCAGAGCACAGGAAAGAAGGAAAGGAAGATGGAAAGGACCCATTTCTGGAAAGACAGTGGATGGTACAAATACTGCTATCTTAAGAGCAATGACGTGGAGAAAGGGTAGGTTTTTTTCCTTGTTTGTTTGTTTGTTTGTTTAGCTTAGCACAGTCCAGGCTGAAGAGCAGCTGACCTGAGTTCTGCTGTGGTGCAGAATTGGGTCTGCAGAGCCTGTGTGCTCAGCAGGTACAGAATGAATTGCACCACCTCTGTGTGGCCCCGTCTTTCCCGCTCAACACCCCACTCTAGCTCTTAGCACATGAATCAGAGCACAGCTTTGGTTCTGCTCTTTCCCTTCTCACTGAGCAGCTCCATGACACCTACCAGGCTGGCCAGCCATCCTCCTGGACTCTTCTTGGTACGATGCAAAGCATTGTGCCTGCCCCACAGGGTCACTGTGAGAATTAAATAGGACATGGGCAGGTGGCACAGCATGAACGGTAACTAGTGCCCCACATGGTCTGCCATCAAGATTCATGAGAATTTTGATCAAAAGACTCTGGGATCAAGTTGACTTTGTCATCAACAGCTTGAACTTCCACACAGTGGGAATGAGGGGTGGTAGCAGGAGCTCACAGCTCAGAGTGTCCCCTCTATACCACCTGACATTCTGTGTTCAGACATATTTCTTTGGTAAACACCCTAATAATAATACAGAAAAATAATAAATAATATCCTCCTATTAAATTATTTGATGGGTAACACATCAAACTGATGTAATCTGTGTGTGGTGGTGTATAGCAGCACTCCAGGAGTCTGAGGTAGGATGACTGCAAGTTTAAATCCAGCCTGGCCAGGTTAGTTAGACCATGGCTATGGAAAGAAAGAAAGAAAGAAAGAAAGAAAGAAAGAAAGAAAGAAAGAAAGAAAGAAAGAAAGAAAGAAAGAAAGAAAGAAAGAAAGAAAGAAAGAAGGGAGGGAGGGAGGGAGGGAGGAAAGAGAAAGAAAGAGGGAGAGAGTGAGAGAGGAAGGAGGAAAGGAAGGAAGAGAAAAAAGAGAGAGAAGAGGAAAGAATGATAATGACAATAACTGGGGATGTAGCTTAGTATGAAGGTCCTGGTTCAATCTCAGTATCAAAAAATTAAAATTAAAAAGATGTAGCTGCTCCCTGGGATTGTCTGTGGAGAATTTTTGAAAGCATATTGATGCCTACCCCTCACCCCATTTTCCCCAAATTTGAGTCTATAGGAGGAACTTGTGTATTAGAGGCAAACAAAAAATTTTCCAAGTACTTATACTATAGCCAGGATTGAGTGCACAGCTACATTAAATAATTTTTTCCCACTAAAAATATAAGCAGCAGCAGCAGCAGCAGCAGCACAAGATCCCCAAGCTCACCACTCTATTTAGGATAAAATAATATTAACCTACAAATTGATTATTGCCATTGTTGAATAAAAAAATGATAAAGGCGCTTCCAACTCTTAAATTCTACTTCAGAGAGAGCCACTAGTGAGGTGAGAGACAAGAGGCGGAAAGGCACGGGAAGGGAGCTAGGCGTGGTGGAGTGGGCTTGCAATCCCAGCACTCTAAGAGGCTGAGGCAAGAGGATTCCAAGTTTGACCTCAACTTGGGCAGTTTGGTGACTTAATAAAAACCTATCTTAGAAAGGGTGGAAAGGACTAGGGTGTAGCTAAGAGAATGACCCTGGTTCCCAGGTATTGGGTAGAGGCTACAGAGGGAAGGAAGCTCTTGGATATCACATCAGACCAACTCCGCTTCTTAGAAAGTCCAGCTAAGAGGAGCAGACAGGAGGAGGGGCAGAGCCACGCTAGGACTAAAAGCAAGCCATGTGTCTTCAAGTTCCTAGATATAACAAAATAATCCAGTATTTCAAAAAAATCTTTCTAGTTTCTGGGATAAAGTAGCAAACCACGTGCCTTGAGATTCGGCTGGAGCTCTAGTTTCTGGTTTTAGACTTGTTAGTTACTCATCACCTGCAGGACCTCGGAGTAGGTAAGGGCCTCACAGAAGGTAAGATTTGTGCTTTTCCTGCAATATCTAAGCCCTTCTGACCTCCAGCTTCTGTCTACATAGAAGCAGGAGTAAGGCCTTGCTCCTCGGGAAGCTGGAGAGTACTGGGTGGATGTGACTGCGCACAGAGGCCAGCGGAGCATGTTCGTTCACTCCTCTGCCCTCCCCCTGCCGCTCCTCCATGGCACACGGTGCAATCACTTCTCCAGAGATCAGCAAGTACTCACAACGGAGGTGGCAGGCGAGTGACTGCTACACTTCTAAAGGCTAATTGTTCTGAGACTATGGGGGCAGGGTGGGGTGAGAAAGGAAAGGCCGGCCTGGGAAAGGCCAAGGCCACTAGAAATTAGCCCCACAAGATACGCGGCTAAATCTTGAAATCAACTGCGCCGAAGTTGTGCCGAGGTAGAAAACAGATGGGGGCAATTTCCTTCCTTTTCTTTGGTCTGGAAGAACGTAAATAGCATTGGAATTATCTCCTTTTTAAAAATAGACTTAGAAATCCCCTGTGAAATCATCTATCCTTGACCATATTTTAATGGAAAACTTTAATTACTTTCTTTTTTTATGTTAGCACTGTAAAACTTCAATGAATTCTGCACGACTGAAAGAATACAGAAGTTTCTGGTACAAATGAGAGGTTTTACAAAAGTAGAAGTCTAATCATTTTTTTAAATCTTTATTGGTACATTGTATATACACACTGTGATCACACTCAGTATTGAGAATTTGTACCCATATATGACACGATTTAATTATCATTTTTTCTCATTTCCCTACCTCCCCACAAATCCCACACTCTAAATACATAAGCTTTGTTTCCTTTTCTTTATTACCTTCACATTTTTTTACCCTTCATTACTCCCCCTCCACAACATTTACCTTTGAATATTTTCTATTTCACAATATTCGTCTCACATTCTAGAACTCATTACTCTCTTAATACAATATCCTCCTAGTAAGCTTTCTATTCAAGGTTTTTGTTAGTCTTGTTATTTTGGATGTATCTTTGTAGAATTCTACTTCAGTTTTTTTAGTTATAGACATTTTCCTTATAATATTTAATTGATCACTACAAATTAAGGTTCATATCAGTACTACTTCAGAGTCCCTTTGCATCAATATTGTATGTTGTAGCTGTAGAAATCAATTTTCCTCCACTCTGTACTTTGCTGTAGTCATTGTATATATTTCAGTGTGTAGTACTTATCTTACACACATTAGAAGACTATTCTAAAGTGTAATTTTTGTTCTAAAGAGTTATGTCTTTCCTGGAAATTAGAAGGAAATTGTTCTCATTTTCCTAGGTATTCAACATTTCTGATGTTTCTCATTCATTCCTGAAGATCATGTTCACTTCCCATATCATTCCATTTCAGCCTGACAGATTCTTTGGTTTGTTCCTGAAGAACAGATTTGCTGGTGACCATGTCTTATCTGTATCTTCACTTCAGAGTCCTTCAAGTTCCCCCAACACTCTCTCCACCATTTTCCTTTCCCTCCATGTTTGGGAAGACGAAGTTCTTACCTCTGAACGTCAGCCTCCAGCCACATGTCTATGGCATCACTTCTTACTATGGTCATTGTTCACAGTGTGCCCTTAGATTGATAGACTCGCTACAAAGAGCTATTCATGTATCTTTCATGGAACCTAGCATAGTACCTTGCTGCAGGTGCTTAAAACACCATTGCCTAATAAATACCCTAAGATGGCAGTTTGCTGTGATATCTCACTCTAAAATTATGCATGTGCTTTAATGGAGACTTTGATCCTAAATAAAAATAACCCAAAGAAACAAGGTTGGACTTTTCAGAAGATTCATTAGTGAGATAATTTGTGGAAAATGATAGCATTCAGCATTCAATCACACTTTAATGGCCTCTGCTTTTTCATAACAAGTGTCGACCACTGTTATAAAAGTTTTCTCACCTTAAATACATCTGTCGCTGCTATGGAAGAAGCTATGTTTCTGGGCAGATAGTAGAGGTAGATGCTGTTAATTTCTCAGCCAAATGCTATTTTGTCCCCTTGTTTTGCCAGATCTTTGCTCTTTCTTTACCTGACTTAGGGAGAAAATCATGATTATTCTTAAATAACTATTGTACTTTTATGTGTCTTCCTGGTGATTGGGTTACCTTCCCACAAGGATTCTGATGTTTCCTTACAGATGAGAAGAGTCGTGCAGGAAACATAGCTTTTTTGGTTGAACATTCTACAGACGTCCTATGGTGCTTATCAAAACTGGAGCATCTATCTTGTAGGTGTCAGAAACAAGGAAACTATCAAATCTCACAAATGTAGACTCTACTGGTTAAGCATTTTCAACAAGACAGTGACTAAACCAAATTTCATCCTTGCTTTAGAAGAATTTTTAAAAAATGCTTTGTGTAAGGAGCATTTTAGGAAGCACTGTTTAAAAAGGAGATGCTAAATACAGTGATGACTTAAGTGGATGAATCAATGGCACTGTGTTTTGTTCCTTCATTCATTTTAACTGTGAATTGATGAGTTCTCTACAGCTGTGATTACAAAGTCCTATCAGTCATCCTTGAGGGACCACCACTAAGAGCCAATTGTATCAACATAACCTAGTTTAATTTACTATATTTTCTCCTGGAGTGGGGGATGAGGACAGTGGTAAATATACTGTGTCTTAATTTTATCGAGGCTTTTGATAAAATTTTAGGGTGACATTCCTTTTCACACTAGTTTTTGTATAAAACAGTCCTCATTAGTTAACATGAATAAACTTTGTTGAGATTGAATATCACTTCAATATCTGGAAATTCATGGGATATAAACTCACTTTATTGTATAGGTGCAGTGTAAATAACTGGATATGACAACGATTGTTATTCTTAAAAGATCAGAAGGTCATAAAGAAAGTAAAGATTCCGCTGATCAGTTTCATATGAATTGTCAGATTTGGTCCATATGTCACAGTAGTTGACTTCCTCTTCCCAGAAATGCTCTTCATATTCATTTTGGATCACTGTAAAGCAGATGAACTTCAGAAAGTCTGTATATCATTAGTGTCAGCACACACACAGTACAGTAATCATCACATGAGTGCAACCTAGCCTAGACTGGCAATATTTCTGAAACAAATCAAACAGAAGGGGAGCCACTGTGATGGGGTTCATCCATCGGACTTCCTTCCTGATGGGCTGTCACTTAGCCTTAAAAATTTGATCTCTTCCAACAGGCACTGTCTAGTCAGTAGCAATTTGTCCCAATACGGCTTCCATGACGCAGGCAAACAGACACTACTTTTGTTCCACTTCACCCCCCACGCCCTGAAAAGTCACAAATGCCTTCTTGATGGGCTGGCTCCTGGAACTGCGCACTCCAGAAGCTGGTTTCCTTTCTGGCAAGCTGTCTTCTGATAAACATCGCTGGGGGTGAGCAAGAGGATATGTGTGGGTACAGAGCACTGATATAGGGCTGTGATTATGATTATGCCTTTGGTCATCATTATCTCCAGATTGCTATTATGAACACAAATTGTATTGGGAATGCTAGACATGGGAAGGAGGGATTGTAGGTTTTGACTCAGAGAAAAGTTATCAGAGTTCACCACCTCTGTACTTCTATTGTTTTGGCCTTGGAATTAGAGAAAGATGCTAGATTCTGTGTCAGCAAATTCTCCCCCCACACCCTTGCCTTCTTTTCCAGACTTTAGCTCAAAGTAGTAGATGAGCACAATGCCTTATCTTAGGGATCTTTTCTCAGGCACAAATTATAAATACTTAATAGGGAAGTAAAGGAAGTTGGATGATGGACAGAGAAGGCTAAGCAGGAATGTGATTTAAGAATTAAATAATTCACAAAGGGTATATAATGCTGAACCCACAGGAAAACTGAACTGAGAATTATAACTCTGAGTTTGTTCCCAATAGAGGCAGTTGATGTGGGCATCTCCTCCTTAGCCAAGCATCAGCTAAGGGCTGTCCAGGGAGATGAAAACCCTAAGGAGCTTCCGGTTGTATGGCTTACAACCAAGAGTCACAACTGTGACTAGGAACAAAATCACACAGAAGTCAGGGAATGGCACACCAAAATGGTAACATGGATTAGAGGGTATCCGAGCAGAGCAGAGCAGTGTCTTCTAGGGGCAGAGATGCTATGTTCTCAGCCAAAGATAGTTCTTCAGCTTTAAATGTCTGTCTCATACATAGTGCAATTAATAGACTGCAGTTTAAAACTGATCTGATCAAAGCACTTTAAGAAATCTTGAAAACCGCTGGAATAATTGACGTGGAATTTTGCCCCTTTCCTGCAACTCTGATAGCTTCACTGATCCTTTAAACACATCAGTGCATCCTTGTCCAGAAAGTTTTTCTGGTACCACAAGGTGGTAGCATCACAGCCCAAACTGCCACATTTAGCAGATGTTCAGAATCTGCTTCATATTAGTTCTTTTACATACATCTTAATATTCCAAACAGATGGCCAGATCCTTAAAGGCAGAGCATTTGCCTCATTTTTCTTTCTATCCCTCTTTCTGCAACATTCAGGAAACTACCTTATGGCACATAAGAGGGTGTTAATAAATACTTACTGATTAATGAGTAGTCAAAGTGAATGCACAACAAATATTTTATAATAATATTCATTAATTTTCTTACACTGCTTATGATACTTATTGGCCAGATACTAATCAAAATAATGTTTCAGTGATAATAGACTATTTGAAAAAGAAATTACCCCTTTTGTTGAATTACAGTGACCTGAAGTTAGTAAAATTTAGATGAATGAATATAGATATAGATACAGACATAGCTGTATGTATGTAGGCATATATACACACACACATATACCAGGCAGGCAGGAAGTACTATAGTGAGAAAAGTGTTAGACTGGAAACTGGGAGACACAAATTGTCCTATGAGGACCACTGCTGCTCCCCATGAGCAATCAGCTGGTGTTCCACATCCTTGTGCTTCAGCCTAAGGACTTACATTAGGTTATCCCCAAAGTCCCTTCCATTCCAACTAGTGATTGTCTCTTCTTTCTTTATTAAGGCCTGGAATCCAAGAGGATGAATAACCATTGCTTCAGGTCATGCTTCCCCACTGTGCTTAATCCATGTGTTGCACCACACGTTAACCTTGAAGTGGTCTTATGTTTATGAAAGGGTAAGAAGAGATAAAAACAGAAGATCACATGGAGATTTATCAAGAATGTGCTGAGGTTCTATTGCATGTCAGAAAGTGGTTGGTGCAGGAGATCTAGAAGAGACCTAGGGCTTGCTCTTATAGAAGTTCTAGATTGATTCTAGTCAGTTGAGGAAAATAGTGGAGATGATTTGGATTTTCACCAAAATAGACCCTACTATAACTGTCTGATTATCACCAGCTATGCTTCCATTCTTATTTGGGTACTGTGACTTACCTCTATCTCAAAGAAAGAGTTTTGAACCCTGATCCTACCTTTCTGCATTCCAATTTTAGTTCAGTTGCCAACTGTGTGATTTTAGATGACAAGGACATATCCAAGGTCACTATGTGTGCTCACAGAGTGTGTAACACTTGCCCTGCTTTCCTCGGATAATTTTTATCAGAATGTAAATACAGTCAGGACAAAACATGTACAGGTACTATATAACAGAAAGTGATGGTTTGTTAACTAATCAATAATCATATTAAATCATTTGGAGTTGTTCTTCAAAATGAAAAAAATATGTTTGTCAATTTTTCTGTAATTTGTTTTGTATATGACTTTTCCCCCGTTACACATGTTTGTTTTCTATATTTTGAACAAAAGTCAATCTAGCTGTTCATCAAATTTTGTTTGACAGCTTTCTATATTAAAACTTTGCATTCCTCTGTTTCTACTCAGAAATCATAGGAATATATTTCATGGAATGAGAAGGGAGGATAAATTCAACTTATTTAGAAAAGACGAGTGAACAGTTATCCAAAATATATCCTTCTCAGGCCATGATCTCCTGCAATCTGTTATCCAAACAGTGATGGAATGCTTATTAAATCAACTTTTACTTTAAAAAGAAACAGGAAAAAGACTTGAAGAAGATTTGACAATTCTGAAACTTGAATAATCAAGTCAACAAATAAGATTGCTGTCAAAGAAGGTAAACAAGTCATTTATAATGTCACACACTGCCCTTTCTCTTCCCACTCATTGTTTCGGCACTCACTGAACACCTACAATATGCAAAATGCTGGTCAGGGGCAGAGAATACCAGGCTCTTGCTGAAAGCTCCCATCATTTGAGACCTGGAATACTGCTGGCATCAAGGGTAGAATGCAGTGTTTAAAAAAAAAAAAAAAGGTAACACTGAGTTGTACAAAGCCATCTTGGAACAGTTGTCTTTCAATATCAAGTTCAATCGCTCTTCTTATTGCCTATCTTTTAACCTTTAAATGACTTTTCTCATTGCTAATAAAAATTGCATACCTTTGTGTAAGGCCCATCATCCCCAGGAACACCATTTTCCCATCTGTGTGTATAAAGGGCATCTTTGTTTTCCTGAGTGAACTCTGCACAAGCTCAGGGAACAGTGAAACACTCAGGATGGAAATGAGGTGTCTCTGTGACACAGACGCCTTCTGTGACCACCATTTATTGAGATCAACATGACTGAGTCAGCAGTGGATGAAACCAATGATTGTTTTACTCTGTGTTCACAGAGTCACTCACTGAGTCAGTGGGTAAACTGGGGTTAGAACCCAGCCTTGTTCCATGGAGGCCGAGTGGTTCTACTATATTTATCCAGGGTCTCATGATTCTTAGTGCTTTTGCTCTGCCCTCTAATTTGCACTGTGCCTGCTGTAATATCTAAACGGGAAGTTGTCAGCTAGAATGGTCATTATCCGGGAAATCTATTTAAACATGTTTATAAGGTCAAATAAAGTGGGTGGTGAATAAGATAGAGAGAAAACAACAAAAGCTTTGGTTTAGCTTAGGGAGTGAGGCTAGAGAGTGAAGTGTCTCAATGTCCAACTAGCAAGAGGTAGAAAAAAGGATCCTAAGCAAAATTATACATATATGCACAAGTCAGAAGTTAAAATATTAAAGCAACCAAATGATTTCTATCTAACAGGCTGGATAATGGATTTATTTTAATGCAATAGATTGATAGTTGAAGGCAGCAAACTAGACTTTGGAAATGCTCTTTACACCTATACTATCTTTTAACTAGAAAGAAGAGTTGGAATAATGGAGAAAGACATCCAGCATCCATCCAAAATAACCTTTGGTAGATTTAACATCAAAATAGACAGTACAATAGAAATAAGGAAATTAGAGGAGATGCAGTGTTTACTAGAATTCAACTGAGGACTGCTACACATTGAAGACCTTGGAGAACAGCCTTCAGTCCCAACAAAACTCAAAGTTCAGTTTTGGGTCACCCTCCTCACATGTCTCCCCCTCACCCCACCACTCTGACCCTGCTTTTCCCAACTGTTCTTAAACATCAAAGAAGAAATGAAGAGGAGGGAACAAAAAGTATTTCCTCATTCCTGTTCTTTAAGAAGTAGGACTATGTATTATTGAGACTCTGGGTAGCAAAGAGGAGTATAGCATCTGGGAATCCTTCCCTCAGGCCTCTGTGAGCCTGAAATCTAATTTATAAAGATGCAGCATGCTGGAGTTGGTGACTCATGCCTGTAATCCCAGCACTAGGGAGGTAGAGGCAGGAGGATTGCTGAGTTTCAGGCTTGCCTGGGCTACATAATGAGCTCAGGGGCAGCTTGAACTACAAAGTGAGACCCTGTCTCAAAAGAAAAAAAAAAAAGATTCAGCGATTGAGCAGATTCTAGAGGACTGAAAGAAACTCAGAATGGTCACTGTGTGAAAATACGACACATGTGGGCAGAATGTAATTGAGTCATAGTAAATAATTAGAGTATTTCTTTTTTATTATGAATGAAATTGACTTAATGGCCTCCTTTTCATACAAAATTCACTTAGAAATGTCATTTCTTCATAGAGCTCATTTGGGTACGGTTTAAGCTAGAACTCTATGCTATTTGCACTTATATCCCTTCTATTTTGCTGCAAAGTAAAGCTCTATTTTTCTCTTCCCTTTGGTCTTGACTCTCTTCTCAGTTCTAATGAGAAAGTTGCTACTATAAGAAAGAAAAGAGGAAGGGGAGGGAGAGAGTGTATTCGGAAAATACCTGGGGGAGGTGGAGGAAGTAGAAAGAAGGGAGAGATTACAGAATGATTGGAGAAGAAGTAAGGGGCCTACAGAAGAAAGTAGCATTGCTTCACTGAAGTAACAGATCTTCCTAGAACCATAGTGGTAACATACACAGCAGCCACCAGCCCCTAGGACTACTGGATACTTGAAATATGACTTTACAGCCATGTGCTATAAGTACAAGATCCATAGCAGATTTTTTACCGAATTATGAAGTATCTCCATAATATTTTTATATTGACTGCATGTTGAAATGCCAATAGTTTTTCATTTAGGATTAAATAAAATGAATTGTTAAAATCAGTTTCATCTGTGTCTGTTTTTAGTGAGGCCACAGGAAAAACTAAAGTGAACATTTGTGGCTCATGGTTTGTTTCTCACACAGCACTCCTCCCAGCCTTCCTGAGAAGTGGTAGAATTGTATTTTGCTCCCTCCATGGTCCTCACCACTCATAGCTCCCAAACTCCTACCTCCATATTCAAACCCTGGCACTATCAGAAACCTTCAACGGCTATGCCACAGTCTACTATTTCTGTATCAAAGTAGCTTGTAGATCCTGGCACTGTGCAGGGACATCAGGAGGGCAATCACTGGATCCTGCCCTTTGGATTTTCTGGCTGACAGGGTTCCCGGTTCCCTCAGCTCAGCCATCTCATCACCAGGGAGCCTTTCCTCCCCCAGCCTTCTCATCACAACCACCATTTCAAGACTTGGTCTGTTTTTCTTTTTAGTCCTAAGGATTACTCTCAATAAAATTTTGGGTAAGCTATAAAAATCTTGAGACATAAGCTCAAGATGTTTAGGGAACTATTGACCTTTGATGATTTGGAAGCAAAGATCAGAACAATGGAAGGCTCTAGAAAAAGATGAGAGAGGGAGTAGAACTGGTAGTGTGGAGACAACCCAAAGGCTTTTGGAAGGAAGCAAGTAATTCTCAATTAACTGATAAGACTTATCCAATGTTTCATCACTGGCTACAGATAGCCAGAGACTGGTCCTGGCAAGCTGTTATCACAGGTGCAGCCTACCTTCTTCAGCAAGCTCAGCTCCGTGGCCAGTCCCAATTAGACCTGGACTGAGAGGTTTGTTATCTGCACTTTCAGTGTGGACCCTGATGTATAGCAGCAAATACCAAAAGCAATACAATCATGTGACTGAGACTATCTACTCGTTATCTCTCCTGTCTTACCAAACTGACTACAATTTTATTCCAGGAAGCAAGGTGCCCAGCTGAAAAACCAAAAGCTACATCTTAAAACTTACCTTACAGTAAGGAGATGTAAAGGCCAAATCCTTAAAAGAGTGACAGACAGCTAACACATCCCCTTCTGGTCCTGTGCCTCCCTATCCCTTCTTTCATACTGTGTGAAGCCTATAAACCATAGTTGGAGTTCTAGAAGTCATCTTGTTCCGTGAAAGGCAGTCAGTATTCCTTCCTTCCTTCCTTCCTTCCTTCCTTCCTTCCTTCCTTCCTTCCTTCCTTCCTTCCTTCCTTCCTTCCTTCCTTCCTTCCTTCTTTCCTACCTTCTTTCCTTCTTTCCTTCCTTCCCTCCTTTCTTTTTCTCTTTCTTCTTTTCTTTCTTTTTTTTTTTTGAAAAAGAGGATTTTATTGACTTTGATACTTTCTCAGAGGAAACCATCACAGGTAAAAGTTTAACATCTGGTATGAGATTGTGGGCAATCTTGAGGGTGAAAGGCAGCTTTAAGGATGATCAAGAGCAAAGATAGAAGGAGCTAAATTATCAAGTTTACATAAATTTTTGTTTGCTGGAGACTTTTGAAGTTCACTGTAATATTATATATGGTAATTTTTCACTTTTTTCTAGTGTTGAATATACAATGAATTTCAAGGATTATATTCATAAGAGTAAGTCTCTTTTACCATAAAAAGTTTAATTTTGTCCACACCCCTTTCTAAATTCATATAGAAAGAAAGTTTAAAGTCCCATGTGGAAATTGGGAAATTGTGTTTAGGAGTAAATTTCCATATGGTTCCTTCACACACAAACACCCAGCACCTCTTCAGAGCTGAAGAGAGCAGAGCCCCCCACCACATACACGCAAACAACTGCCCCAAGTGTAACTTCATGCAGACTCCATTTTTCCATATGATAAAATAAACTTTCCAGTTCTTCCATGACAAACAAACTGTACTTGAAGGAATGTCATCCTGTTCATATACAAAATATTAAACTCTGGAGAGTGCTCACAAGAGTCTGAAGCAGAAATGCTCATAAAAGTGACATTCAGTAGATGACACTATTAAGTATGTACATCAAAGAGAAATGCAGGGCCAGAGATTTAGCTCAGTGGCACCAAGCCTGTCTGGCAAATTCATGGTCTTTAGCTTCATCCATGGTACAAAAAAAAAAAAAAAAAAAAAAAAAGGAAAAGACAAATCACCTTGAAAAGGATGATATGCATCAAATTGGGCATACTATGCATGTTTTCTCTAATAAGAACTCTCTACACATTTTCTTTCTACTCTTTTTTTTTTTTTTTTTTTTTGAGACAGGGTCTTGCTTTGTAGTTCCGGCTGGCCCTGAGCTCACTATGTAGACCAGGCAAGCCTCAAACTCAGCAATACTCCTGTTTCTGCCTCCTGAGTGTTGGGATGACAGGTGTGAGCCACCACCCAGCTTCTTTCTACTCTTTTGAAGATTCTACATTATATTATAAAGTATCTAGTTCCTTCCTGCAAATAGCTAATTCTAATGTTCTTTTATTTTCTTCATATTAATCAAATGGGAATAACACTCTCATGGACTCATAATAATAAAGATCAGGGGGCAAGAGAAAGCACACAAGGAGCAGACCATTCTCCATCACATACAATATGTAATTAGTGCTCAGTATCTATGGACCCTGAGAAGCATTCATTCTTATAAGAACAATTATGTCCTGAGTGAATACAAGTTCTTCCATCATTCCCTTTGCACTCTGGAGACCCTGGGATACGATCTCTGCTCTGGAGTCCTATCTGCTGTGCCATGTGAGTCCTTCTCAGGGGATAACTCCGTATCAGGCCTGGGCCAACCTCCAGTCTCAATTCTCATTGTGGCCCCACCTGGCACACCCACTCTGGCATGTGTCACATGCTTCCATAACTACTCTGTTACCTTGTGGGTCTCCTCCTATTTGTTTGATGGTCTATTCATGGTCTATTGTACTTATTATCTCCTGATAGTCTTGAGAGATGTCATACATCTCTACATATTTTAGTAATATGTTTTTCTATTTTATTTCCAGGTTAAGTATCAATCATTAATGTTTTTAAGATTCTGTCTCCATTTTACTTTAGATATACCTAATGATAACATTCATCATAGAAACTTTGTACCTGTATGTGATATATCTTAATCTATGTGCTGCCGAAGTGAGCACACGTGATATATCTTAGATCTTCTTTTTTTCCTGTTCCTCTCCCCTCCCTTCAACCTCTCTCACCTCCTTATTTTAAAAAGCTTTATTTCCACTTTTCATTGTTTTATTTTCTTTTCCTTCCTTTCTTCTTCTCCCTTTCCTAGTGCCCTTTCCATTTAAATATTGTCTTCCTGTATTAAAATATCCGTAATGCATCTTGGTCTTTCTTTACCCTTCTTGTTTTCCAACCAAGAAAACACTGAGATATTTAAATATACTGTGTTGCTATAAACATGGATGTCCATATATTGCTGTGGTATGATGCTTTTAATTCTTTCAGGAGATACCAAAAAGAGGAATAGCTAGGTCAATGGAACCTCTATTTTTGTTTTTTTGAGGAATCTCCATCATGATTTCCACAGTGATTGCACCAGTCTACCCTCCTACCCACAGTGGAGAAGGGTTCCTTTTCCCCCATAGCCCCACGACTGTTTATTATTGGTTAATTTCTTCTAAATAGCCATTCTTTCTAGAGTGAAATGGAACCTCAGTGTTGTTTTCATCTGCATTTCTCAAATCACCTCTGATGTTCAACATTTTGTCATATATTTATTTTCAATTTCTACTTCTGCATCTGAGAGATGTATAATCATTTCAGATGCCTGTTTTTGGATTGGGTTTTTACATTGGGGAGGGTCTGATTTTTTTGAGTTCTTTATATATTTAGCTACTGGTACTTTGAGAAATAGCTGGCAAAAATTTCTCTGTAAATTGTCTCTTCACTCTGTTGGTGGTTTATTTTGCTATGCAAAAGCTTGTAATAAGATAAGATTCCAGTTGTTGATACTTTGTGATATTTTTTGTGCTACTAGGGTTTTGTTCATAAAGTCTTTGCCTACATCTATGTCTTTAAGAACAACCTATTCTATCTTCTAGCAGGCTTAGTGCTTTTAATA
Source organism: Thryonomys swinderianus (assembly GCA_004025085.1). NCBI lineage: Eukaryota > Metazoa > Chordata > Mammalia > Rodentia > Thryonomyidae > Thryonomys > Thryonomys swinderianus. The sequence continues at coordinate 30,996 of PVIC010007199.1, read as the reverse complement.
TTTAAATTTTTGACACATTTTTATTTTAGTTAGGTAGATGGTAAGTGATCTGGGTCTAGTTTTAATCTTTGGCACGCTGAATGCCAGTTTTCCAACATCATTTATAAAAGAGGCTTTCTTTGAGTGAAGGTTTTTGGCCTCTTCATAAAAGATAATGTGTCTAAGTGTGTTTGGAGTTGTTTCTGCCTGTTCTAATCTGTTCCACTGCCCTTTGGGTCTGATTTATTTTTCCAGTACAATCTGTTTTTATCATGGTAAGTTAATAGTATAATTTCAAGTCAGGGGTTATGATTCCCTCTGCCTGTGTTGCTCAGAATTGTTTCTGCTATTCTAGGTTTCTTCTGGCTCCAAATGAATTTTAGGATTTTTTTTCCTGCAATTCTGTGAGGTATGTTATTGCTTTTTTTTTTTTTTTTTTTTTTTGAGACAGGGTCTCGCTTGCAGTTCAGGCTGGCCCTGAGCTCACTATGTAGCCCAGGCAAGCTTTGAACTCAGCCATCCTCCTGTCTCTGCCTCCTGAGTGCTGGGATTACAGGTGTGAGCCACCACGCCTGGCTGTTATTGCTATTTTGATTGAGATTGCATTAAATCTATATCATAAGTCTGGAAGTATGGTCATTTTCATTATATTGGTTCTTCCTACCCAAGAACAGGAGATATCTTTCTATTTTCTGATACCCTCTTCAATCTTCTTAGGGTACTGCACTTTTCATTATAAAGGTATTTTACTTCTTCTTTTGTTAGATCAATTCCTAGATATTTCATATTGGGGAATACTATTATGGAAAGTGTTGTTACCCTCATTTCTTTCTCAGTGGCTTTGTTATTTGTATATAGGAATGGTATTGATTTTTGAGTGGTGACTTTGTATCTAGCATACTGTTGAATTTGGTTATTAAATCTAGAAGACTTTTGGTGGAGTTTATGTGGTCTTTTTTGTACAGTATAATGTCATTGGCAAATAATGATTATTTGATTTCTTCTTTTCTTATCCTTCTTCCTTTAATTCTTTCTTTTGTGGAATTGCTATGGCTAATGTTTCCAGAAGTTTACTGAAAAGAGTGGTGATAATGGGTGACCTTGTCTTGTTCCTGGTTTTAGAGTGAAACCTTTCAGTTTTTGATCATTTAGTCTGATGTTGCCTGACAGTTTGTCATGGATGGCTTTTATCAGATTGAGATAAAGATGCAGTTTTCTGTAAGATTTTTGACTGGTTGCTGGACTTTGTCAAATGCTTATTTTGCTTCTATTAAGATGACCATGTGATTCTTATCCTTGATTCTGTTAATATGATGTATTGTATTTATTTATTTACATATATTGAACTATCCCTGCATCTCTGTCATGGATCCTACTTGGTTATGCTTTATAACCTTCTTGATTTTCTGCATTATATTTGTCATATCTTATTGAGGATTTTTGCATCTATGCTCATTAAAGAGATTGGCTTGTAGTTCTTTTTTTGGTTGGATCTTATACTTGTTTTTGTATCAGGTGATACTGGCTTCCAGGAATAAGTTTGTGAGTTCAGTCATTAATCTTATGCAGGCTGCTTGGGTTTAAACTCCAGTTCTGCCACTACAAATTGTGAGACTGAGTGCTGTGGTGTGGATGTGGTTTTTTCCTCAAGTGTTCATGTACTCACAGTTGGCCCCCACGTTGAGCCAGTGGAACATTTAAGAAGTATGCTATAGTAGAAAATACTTAAACTATCGGGTCCCCACCCTTGTGATGGAATTAATGTTGTCTTGTAGGAGTGTTTCAGGTATGGTACAGGTGGACTAGTACCCTAAGGAAAGGATTGTTGTAAAAAATTGACCTGTGTCACATATTGGTACAAATTCCCCAATGTTGCGTGTGATCGTGAGCTGTGTATATAATGTACCAATAAAGTTTACTGAATAATGAAAAAAAAGTGAATCTATGGGGCCAGAGATTTAGCTCAGTGGTTCCGGCGCCTGTCTCACAAGCGCAAGGTCCTGAGTTTGATCCCCGGTAACCACATACAATGCTGGGCATGGTGACTCACACCCACCAGCAATCAATACCACATACCACAGTGCCAGGTGTGGTGGCTCACGCCTGTAATCCCAGCACTCGGGAGGCAGAGACAGGAGGATTGCTGAGTTTGAGGCTTGCCTGGGCTACGTAGTGAGCTCAGGGCCAGCCTGAACTACAGAGCGAGACTCTGTCATAAAAAAAAAAAAAAAAAAAAAAAAAAAGTGAATCTATCCCCTTCCAGCCTCTTAATTCCTGGGTCACTGTGCAAACTCTTTCTCCATTCTGCAGGGAGTTGGTGTCTTTCTCCCCCTCCACTGTGTTGTGATGTAGGCAGGGAGTTCTTATCATGAACCAAGCATCATGCTGCTTGTAACTTGCAGACACCAGAATTGTGAACCAAATAAATCTAAGTTACTCCACCTCTGGCACTATGTTATAGCAACACAAAACAGATGTAGACAGCTTGAGCAAGCCATTTAATTTCTCTGCACCTCAGTATCCTCATCTGCTGCATAGGGACAATAACTGTACCTATCTCAAAGAATGAAAAAAGTTAATACACAAACCATCCTAAAACAGTGCCTGATACATAAGAAGCATTCTATATATTTACACATGCAACAAATTGTTTACCGAGTACCAACCTCATTGCAAGCACTCTGATAGCAGAAGGGACAGCAGTGGGGGAAAAACTGAGAATCTTTGCCCTCCTGGAGCATATATCATCATAGCAGATTTTCACAGCTGTCTTTCAGATATTCTGGCTTAGAAACTGCAGTTGGGAATCTAAGAAATGCAAATACCTCAAATTTTAGCAAATACCTCAAGTGATCCTCAATAGGATTTGAATTCCTGCCTTGGGTCAATCACAAATTATGTTATATGGAGAATCTTTGAGAGGAGCTAAAACTAGGAGTGGTGGTCAGTAGGTGCCTTAAGAGAAGAGCCAGGAAGACTCAGGAAAACAGACCTGTGACTTCCAGACCTCACAGGTCTGGAAGACAGGAAGCCCAGCAGCCAGTCATGCAGTCTTACTGGAGAAGATAGAAGGGTGGCCAGAGGCACAGGAGTAAGAGAAGAGTAAGAACAGAGCTTTTACTGTACTTTCAAAGGGAAGGGAGGCAAAGAAGGGTAAATGGTTTGGGACTGACTAGTTTGAATAATTTCGGCCAGCTTCAGGCTACATGGTCTCTAGTTTCTTGGCTACGGAGCTGGGAGGATTAAGGCAGAAGAATATGACTCCTGGGGTTTCCTGGACCAGAAAGTGGAGCCATAGCTCTGGATTGGGTAGTGTATTATGAGAGGCCAACAAGACTTTGTTATCTCTAAGAACTGACTCACCTGGAGGCCAGTAGTCTCTTCCCAGGCAAAAAGGGTTTTTAAGATATCTAAACATCCTAGCAAAAGTATGCAAGCATTTCCGTGCATGTCTGTCCACACAAAATTCACTGGTGTGCCGTGGGGCTTGATGGGAGTTTGATGTGAATGATCCCATGAATGTGGAGCAATAAATGCAGGAAAGGAGTGGAGTCTCTCCAGGCATTAAGGATCCCTGGATCCTCTTTGGAAATGGTGAGGACCCCCAAACACCAAGAAATCGCAATTATCTGCTCCTTCTTTCCTTGATTCACCTGGCAAAGACTGTCCTTAACTTGGGAAGAATGTGATATTGGGGTTCACCTGCTGGCCCCCTGCCCCACTTCCTCCCTGATGTTAACCTTGTGTGGGAGTGCAGTGTGCCCAACGGAAATTCTGCTGTCCTCCAAGCATCTCTTGCAGACAGTTTGACGCAGAAACATGTACAGAAGTTTCTGAGTTGGGTCTTCAAGAGAACAGACCTTACAGTCCTGCTCTATTTACCTCTAATATTTATAAGCCAGTACTTATAGTTTTGTTGCTTTTAACTGAAACATTTCTTGATGCTTTTTCACCCTAGGCTTTTTCATCAACATTTTCGATGCCATGACTAGAAAAAAATATAGAATTATTACCTTGGGAATTTGCTGGACCAAATGAGAAAGTTGAGTCTGAGCGTTAGAGAAAAAGACTATGTTTGTGATTTTTCTTAAGGTCTCTAAAATAACACTATTCTCTTAGTTTGATTATTATTTAAATTAAATTTTATTCAACAAAAAATGTTAAAAAATTACACAAACATCTTTCATAAATCTAGGCACAAGAAAACTTGTAAATGTCCTATGGTTTGAGAAAATATATGGTACCTTTCCCTTAAAATCTTAGAACAGAAGTGATTCTATTCTCAATTTGGGGTCTAAAATGGGCCACTGCACTTGACTGTTTTAGGAAATATATCCTGGCAAATTAACTTATACAAAGTTTCTAGGTCAAAAGGCTGGTATAGCTAACATCGGGATAACTAAATATCTCACCAAATGACTGGATTATATCCGTCTGATGGCCAGCCAAGACTAGTGAATCCCAATCCTACAAAGAGACCTTATAGCCGGGCGTGGTGGCTCATGCCTGTAATCCCAGCACTCGGGAGGCAGAGACAGGAGGATTGCTGAGTTTGAGGCTTGCCTGGACTACATAGTGAGCTCAGAGCCAGCCTGAACTACAAAGCGAGACCCTGTCTCAAAAAAAAAAAAAAAGAGAGACCTTACAATAAGTAACATGGTGATGATCTTGTTAATGTAAAGTGTCTGGTAGAGATCAGCCTTTTTTCTCTACCTGAGCAGGTGAGATCATTCTTATTAGCATATTCACGAATACCTCCAAGGTACTGTGGATACAGTACTATGCAATTTAAAAAGGCATTAAAATCATCTCCCCAGACACTGAACAGGATTTGATTCTAGCTCTAATTATAAAAATGCAGGGAAATAATTTTTACCTTACATTTAGGTGTCTACAGCGTATCTCAGTAAGAGAAATGAATGAACTTTACATTAAACTTGTCACATGCAGAAAATCCAAACTTTCTGTAAAATATGTCTTCAAAGGCCCAACACCATTTTTTCTCTCTTAATTGCTATTATGAGCCAATAAATCTCTTATATGGAAATAATGCAGATATAGCTGCATGGCATGTGTAGGCCATATGTCTTAGCAAATCCATAAAAATGTTTCATTTATGTTTTGATGAAAGGCACAACAATCTTCTAAGAACTTTAATCATTAATTTTGGAAATATAGGCTTATATGTGACTTAGCTCAATACCAGGACAGTGCTTGGTAAACATCAGTCAAAGAAATATTCATTCATTCAACAACTACTTACTGAGTAGCTAAATGATGGAATTTAGCTATCACACTTCCCTTGGCTAGAGGGCGAACTCAGAATCCTCCTGCCTCTACCTCCCAAGTGCTGGGATTACAGGCTTGAGCTACCAAGCCTGGCATTTGTGGTAGGTGGTACCGATTGCCAGTGAGCGTGAGCCACCACGCCCAGTATTGTATGCAGTTCCCAGGGATCAATCCAGGGACCTTGTGCTTGCTAGGCAGGGACTGGAACCACTGAGCTAAATCTCTGGCCACCAAGGTCCAATTCTTCATTATTCTGGCATGAAAATTCAGCAGGAGCTAGCCAGCATCTGAGAATCTTAATTCCAACTCTGGGAAAGAAGTTTGATTGGTTCTGCCTGGATTTGGCACCTAGCAGTGATCCAATCAGCTTTAACGATGAAGGAGATAAACACAGTTATGCCAGAGGATCTTACCCCATGGATGGAAAGATAGGGCTGTCAGAGAACTTTGTCAAAGTTTCAGTCCACAGCTGGCTGGCTCCTACATAGGGCGACCTGGCAAATAAACGTCAGAGGAGAAACAGACCACAGCAGAGCAGGCAGTAGGCAATAAAGCAGCAGCACAAGCTCCCTTTCACTTTTATCCCCTTCAGGCTACAAGCCTTTTGGGTGATGCCACACCCATTGGGGTGGGCCTTCCCATTATCTACTCCCAGAATGACAATAATTAGTGGGCTATTCTAGTACCACATACCCTTAATCACAATATCACACACCTATAATCCAGCCACCTCTTAACAAGCCCACCTAAGGTGCATAAGGCTTTGGGAAGACATCTAGATGCAAGCCATTAATAGATAAGAAGGGTCAGGTAGACACCTCCAAAATTGTTCTACCTTTGAACTGAAGAGAATTTTTTTCTAGGCATGGGGTGGTGGTGCATGCCTGTTACACCAGTACTCAAGAAGGATGAGGCGAAAGAATCACAAGTTTGAGCCCAGCCTGGGCAATTTAGAAATTTAGGGAGATCCTGTCTCAACATAAAAATATAAATGGCATAGAGGTGACATTCAGTGTGAAGGCTCTAGGTTCAATCCCTAGTACCCTCTCTCTCCTTAAAAGTATTTTCAGTTATGAGTTTTACTAAAAAGACAACAGTCCAGTCCTGAATTTCACTTAGCTTTCAGACAATCTACCAAAACAAATACATGTCTTTCTCTTGGCTCAAAGAAAATTGCATCCTTTCCAAGCCACACTGAGTCTTCTAATAAAAAATGACCTCACTGAACAGGACAGAAACATCTGACCTTTTTATTTTTGTTTCTTTTCTTTTCTTTTTTTTTGAGACAGGGTCTCGCTTTGTAGTTCAGGCTGGCTCTGAGCTCACTATGTAGCCCAGGCAAGCCTCGAACTCAGCAATCCTCCTGCCTCTGCCTCTGCCTCCTGAGTGCTGGGATTACAGGTGTGAGCCACCACACCTGGCACTGTGGTATGTGTGGTATTGATTGCTGGTGGGCGTGAGTCATCACGCCCAGCATTGTATGTGGTTACCGGGGATCGAACTCAGGACCTTGCGCTTGCGAGGCAGGCGCCAGAACCACTGAGCTAACCCTCCGGCCCTTTGTTTCTATTTTTTAAGGACTTGTTAAGAGGCATGCATTCCCATGCAATCTTGGATGCGTTCAAATTAATTCCATGGACTTTTTATGTAGGAATGTCTTTGTGTATTTCCACAGCTCTTCAGTCTGATTTCCCTCCTGAGACACATCACCCCACACAAATGTGGGTGCCTTGTGCATAATTTAGAAGATGGCATTGGTTTGGAAATCAGTTGTTGCTCTGATAGCATCACACAGTCCTCAGAAAAATATTTTCAATTAGAATCAAAACTGAGAACATGTAAACTGCCCCATCTTCCCCTATTCCATGTATTTCAAGTTTTCCAGTATTAGTTTCTGGAACCAGTTCTTTGCCTTGTCTGACCCCCTTTCCCACAGTTGATTCAAGGTAGCTCTCACCCTGGCAAAAGGCAACAGTTTCACTTTAAGCCTTCTTCTTCCTATTTAGGAAATCATGTCAAAACTTTACCTCTTGTTCCAGTTCTTACAAACTTATCTCAGTGAAAAATTACAAAGCTGATGAATATGCAAAGGATATGTGTAAATGCAGTATATTAATACATGGCTTCTTTCCTAGGTACAGAAACTGACTCAGCTCGTGTACTCTCATCAAACAATATTTTCCAAAGACAGTATTTGCCCTAAGCATGCAACTCAACTTCAGATTTTCTCAGTGGAAGTAATAACCTTTTCAGAATAAAATTGATTTGAGTCTGCATGTGTTTATTAAAAATACTATTTATCTAGATTTTAGAAAGTATTTTCTTCAAAACCATCTACACAGATGATCTACTTCTCATCAGAATTCCATGAATGAGGCAACAACAACAATAATAACAATGATGAAAGATTATTCATTCCATTTTAAATATGAACAAACTGAGCCCTGAAATAACTAGCTTTGTAATTTGGTCACAAACTTCCAAGGAAACTTGGTCAGATCTGTAAAATGAAGATACTGAATCATGTTGTTCTCTAATATCTCATTCAGTGCTGACATCTCATTTTAATTAACCAAGGTAATTAATTAAATTTTCCCAGAAAAAAAAGACACAACTTAATGATAAGCTGAAGTTCTTAGCAACTTTGACAAGGGGTGAGATAGAACAAAAATATGATGTTACAGCTTTAGAGAGATTTAAATTGTGGTATTAAATGTTCTAAGGTTATGACAATATCCAGAGTAGAGATTAAAAGATAATGTAAATTATTCTAAATGTGAAGTTTAAATTCCACTGGTATAATCTTAGCAACAAGTGGAATATTTGAAGCAGAACAAAAATGTTTATCTTTCAAGTTGTAGAATGGTCATTTTGAAAAATTCCATCAATTTTCCAGCCAAGTCACCCAAATAAAGCTACAATTGCAGGTAGACCTGGAGCAATTTTTCAAAATAGAAAGCTTTTTATATGAGAAATGTAATTTTCACAAAAAGCCTCTTTGGATCAAGGCTTGTAGCCTGTGCCAGATGCGAAACACTAAGCTCAGCTTGGGCCTGCTGAAATCTGCCTCAAAGTATGTACTTGAGCCATAGTGAGGCCTGTCCATGGAGACACTGGGCTCAAGAACACAGGGACCCTGAGCCATTCAGCTCAGGATAACTCACTTTCCTAGTTCAGTATGAATTTGGCATAGCTGACTATTAAGTAAAAACCTTGGACCAAGTTCCATAGGGCTGCCCAGGACATCAGCTCAACTTCAAATCCACACTTGGAGTTTAAAAGATCTGCCTGAGAATTTCTAAAATCATGTACTTATGGCTGGCATGACTATTTTGTCTACACTAGGTGTCTTTAAAAAATAAGAAAACAGTTTTATTGAAATATAATTTACACATCACCAGTCCGTTGTTCAAACTTCTAATCACCTCCACCTATTAACAGTCATTCTCCATCCACACCACTGCCAGTCCTACAAAATGATTACTCTTTCTGTCACTATAGATTTGCCTATTCTGGCCATTTCATATAAACAAGATCATAAAATATAAGGTCATTTACAACTGACTTCTTTAATTGGCATAGTGTTTTTATGGTTCTTCCATGTAATCTGGCCTGGTCCAGTTACCGTGCTGTCTCTGAAATCCGACGGCCTTGGGAGGGTGATTGGTGACACAGAATTAATACAGCAACCGGGCAACCACGCATTGTTAGGGTCCTTCTTTATTAATTACCATTTCACGGAGGTTACTGGCATTCACATAGGGCACCTTGGGATGTGACTGGATGAGAGGGTGGGCACAGTGTTCATGGCAGGATATGATTGGTGCAAGGGCAGAAGCAGCATTTAGCAATGTATGATTGATCTGTGTCACCTGAGTCCCCTACATCACCTGCGTCTATGCGTTGCTATAGTTTCTTAAAGGGGCATAGCCTCTTTTCTTCTGCCAGGAGAGAGTGAGAGAGAGACAGAGACAGAGACAGAGGCAGAGAGAATAAGAGGGGTTTTGCCATACTTCCACGCTATAGCATTTACCTCTACTACACTCCTTTTAGTTAATGAATAGTAATCATCATTTGAGTATACCACATTTTGTTTGCCCATTCATCAGTCGAAGGACATGCAGGCTATTTCTACTTTTTCTTTTTTTTTTTTTTTGCTTTTTGGAGACAGGGTCTCGCTTTGTAGTTCAGGCTGGCCCTGAGCTCACTATGGTGCCCAGGCAAGCCACCGCGAACTCAGCAATCCTCCTGTCTCTGCCTCCCGAGTGCTGGGATTACAGGCGTGAGCCACCACGCCCAGCATTTCTACTTTTAAACTCTAAAGAATAATGGCGTTCTGAAAATTCATACATATGTCTGCATATGAACATAATGTTTTCATTTATCTTGGATGGATAGCTAGTAGAATTTCTGTTATATGCTGACTCTTTGATAATCAATTTGATTATCAAACTACAACACTTTACATTTCCAACAGTGATATGTGAGAGCCCATTTTCCTCTTATCTCTACCACATTTGTCATTGTACTGTCTATGGCATATTAATACAAATAGTGGTCTCTCCCAGTTGGTGCTGCCAGGGAGTTCCAGTGGATTTAGAAGATGATTGCTCATCTGTGGTGCCTTTCTTTGAGACTCCCAAACTGCCTGCTTTGTACCCCCTCATTAGACTTCCCAAACCACAAATAGAAAAAAAATTTAGTCATTTTTGCATAAAGTTGTAATATTTCATTTCATTCATGTAGCCAATGACAACCTTCTTGGGCTCCTCTTCAAAGTCTGAGGGAGAGTCCTAAGTATCTTCTGGGATTCGTGTCCAGCTCTTCAGTACAGAGCAGATTTTAAGCATGACAACAACATCAGTAACAAAAGAGTTACACCAGTGGGCCACGGCCCTCGCCCAGGGTACATCTCCTCACTGATGGAGGCAGAGCAACTGTTAGGTGGTTCCTCACGTGGAGTGTCCTCTGAGAAGGGACACAAGGGCAAACAGAACACAGCTATTGGCAGAAGGACAAGGTCTCTAAACATGGTAGCCAATGGTGGTAACAGTAATAAAAAATGACTGCTTCTCATTTTTGAGAAGAAAAAGAATCTTTCTCTGAACCCTATGTAAATGATAAAAATCACATTCCAGCAGCAATATCTCAAGATGGAACTGGAGTCCCTAGAGGACTCCAAGGGTAGGAGAAATGAGGTAGAGCTGAGCAAAAATCCCACAGAGGATTCAACCCTGTTGAGGCTCAAAAGGCTAAGTCCTCATCGCTGGGTGTGGTGGCTCATGCCTGTAAGCCCAGCACTTGGGAGGCAGAGACAGGAGGATTGCTGAGTTTGAGGCTTGCCTGAGCTATATAGTGAGCGCAGAGCCAGCCTGAACTATAAAGCGAGACCCTGTCTCAAAAAAAAAAAAAAAAAAAAGGTCAAGTCCTCAAAGGGCGGATTAAGACCCTAAGTGAACGGGGCCAAACATCAGAAGCCAGAGGGAGCCTGGACTGAATAAAGGAAGAAGATTCCCAGTGATGACTATGAGCTCTAAAACAGGATGCGCAGGTAAAGCATGGCCAGGGCTGGGGCATCCTGGTTCCACCCTGCTTCCAGGGAGGTCTCTGGCTAGACTTGGGTAGGGAACAGAGGTGCTGGGCACTGAGATTTTCCCAAATCTGGCATAGAATCTGTCCTGCAGAGCGGGCCTGAGTTTTCTTGGTTCTCTCTGGAAAGACCTGCAAAGAGACACCTGAGGCAAGAAAGTTCTCAAGCCACTGGGGGTCAGTAGGAGCCCAGTGTGGTGTTATTGTTTGCCTCCTGAATTTTCCACTAAAATGGGGGTGTATACAGTTAGAGTTTATTTGCGAGGTTTCTAAACTTCTAGTGCACTCTGAGTACACACACTCAGGCAGATACCTATAACCACTCGCATCAATCAGTAGTTACAACAGATGGCATCTATCTACACACAGGCCCAGTGCTGCACTAGGGGAGTTGATCCCCACATGTTTAAGTCAACCCCGCAAGGAGATGGTCTTTCAACAAGAGACAAAGGGAAGAAGGCAACATGTCCTCTGCAGCACTAGGGAGGATTCAGATAGAAAAACTCTCTCTCTTTCTCTCTCTCCCTCCCTCCCTCCCTCCCTCCCTCCCTCCCTCCC
>PVIC010007199.1:0-19481 GCA_004025085.1 Thryonomys swinderianus | reverse complement strand
AAGAGAAACAAATCCTTATGAGGGAGTGAGCTGAGTAAGTCTTTGCCCTTCATTTCAGGAAAAAGTTCACTTTTACACTTTGTTTGCTCTGGGACAGAGGAGAAGGAGGGAAGGCTGCTGTCCCTGGGCCAAGCTGGGGATCTCATTTTTATCCCGTCAGTGATCTCGGTTCAAGTTTTCAGACAGACTTAAAATCATTAGCTGGTAATCTTGAGGGGGGCAGAGGCTTTCCAAGTGGCCTCCTGGTACTGCCAGAAGGCTGTGCGGGGACACGCATGAGTGGTGACAGAGTGCTGATAACTGGAGCGGGTGAGTTCATGAAGTGAGCAGGTCATCAAAAGCACGAGGCCCTCAGAACTCATCCAAGCAGGTGCGAAATGACCAGGTCTCAACAGCTGAGGTAGGATGATACTGTGTAATACGAGGAGCGGCTCCTGGGACGCAGTGGAGTGAGACCGAGACTAATCAGGGCAGGCCGTGCCCAGGCCAGCGCTCCGGAGCCCGGTTAACCTACACGGACGAGCAGCCTGAGGCTGAGTGGAATGTAGGCCGTGGGCGGCACGGGCTTGCAAAGTCTAACAGCCTCAGGCCAACGTCACGGAGTAGGAGGTGCCAGAGGGTGCACAGTACAGGCTTTTCTTTATTCTAAAAACATACCTAAAATGCAGCTTTAAACATCCTACAAAACAAAAATCTCATCGTGGGGGGAGGGAGTAAAAACGTGACAGACCAATGTGACAAGGAATTTATCTCCTAAAGATTGGAAGATTTAAAGATATTTCTTTGCTTGTCTTCTGTTTTAAATTTTTGGGTTCCTTAAGTCTTTTGAAATGAAATGGAAGCTTTTTAAATTGATTTTATTGGCATATTTTATACATACATTTGATCACATTTAACACTGAGAGTTTGTACCTGTCTGTACACGACACATCTTGATTCTCATTTTCACCCTTTCTCCTGCCCTCCCTACAACCCCCACCCCCTATATACATAAGCTTCGTTTCCTTTTTTTAACCATCAAGTTTTTTCTTTCCTTTTCCCTCCCTGCCCTTTCCCTTTTCATTTTGAACATTTTCTCCCTATTTTACACTACTTGGCCTACATTTTGGCATTCATTTACACCTTCAATTTTTCGTACTAGAAAAAAGATATGGTATTTACACATTTGTGTCCTATTAATTTCATTTATGAGTATGTCCTCAAAGTACATCCGTCTGAGTATAAATGATTTAAATTTGTCATTCTTGATGGCTGAGTAATACTCCATTTTATTTTTTAAAAAAACACATTTTAAAAATTTTGTCATTGCTGTGTTTTGGATTTTCATTGCTAAGACTCAAACCCAGGTCCTCATCCGCTTGCTAGGATAGCTCCACCACTGAGCTCCTTTAGATAGAATACCTAAAGAAGTGTTCTTTAGGTGCTAAAGAAGTACACCAATTCAGCTAAGGTGGATGGACTTCACTGATGGCAGTTTTTGGAGTTGAGCTTTAAAAAGTTAAAACATTTTCTGTATCCACTCATCTGCTGATGGATATATAGGCTGCTTCCAAGATGGAGCTCTTATGAGTTGTGCTGCTACAAACATGGGTGTGCATTGATCACTGTAATTTGATGTCTTAAATGCTTTTGGAAGATACCTAACAAGGAGATAGCTGGGTCAAATGGAATTTCCAGTTTTAGTTTTCCAAGAAATCCCCATCCTGGTTTCCACAGTGGTTGTGCTGGTTTGCATTCCCACCAACAATGTTGAAGGGTTCCTTACACTATGGAGTACTACACTGCCATTAACAAAGATATACTTGAGTCATTTGTAGAAACATAGTGTCATGTGAAATAAATCAGACATAAGTTTATATCACATGCTTTCTCTAATATGAGCATCAAAATATAAGCAAAGGGCAAAATAAAAGATGGATGACTTTATTTAGAGCTTCAGGCAACACCAGCAATATAATTTGCAAATCCCAATTAGCAAAGGAAAATGTAGGCTTCGTGTTCGAAAACTATGCCAACTTTTAACATGGTGATGGGAGAAAGCATCAGACTAATGGAGGGCTCTTCTGAAGGAAGGTCTCCTTCCTTTTAGGTGACTTTACTCCTGGTAGCCTAACAGCAATTGCTTGTGTTTCTCCCTCCAAAGAGGTGCAGCTGCTGAAGGAGAGACTTCAGGTCCTGACCTCCAACTGAAGACTTCTCTTTCAGCCCTTGTCAAACCAGCCAAGGACAATGTGTGATTTCAACTATAAAACCTTCAAGGCAAGGGCAGCTTACCCGGCATCCAGGGATGACAGAGAGCTTTTATTTTCACCCTGTTTGATGAGTTTGTTTTTTCTCTTTTAGTGGTATGAGGACTGAACCCAAAGGCATCTTACTGAGCTAAACCCTCAGCTCTAGTTATTTTTTTGTTTTGAGACAGGGTCTAAGTCCCTAAATTCCCCCGACAGGGGTCAAATTTGTAATTCTCCTGCCTCAGCCTTGCAGTTTTAGGATTACAGATATGCACTACTACACTTGGCTTGTTTTATTTTTGTGGTGCTGGGATTGAATTCAAGAGTTCTCACACACTAGACAAACACTATACCACTAGCCCCACAGCAGGACTTTCAAATTTAATTTCTTTAAAATAGCACTTGTTCTGAGATCTTTTTCTGGTTGTAAAATAATGCATGTTTATTAAAGAAATGAAAAAAAGTACGGAGAAGCCTGAAACAATTACTAGCAATCCAGTCAGATATAACCACTGGTTACATATTGTTATGTGTCCTAAGTTTTCTCTACATATGTTAAACATATGCATATATACATACAAATTTTCCAAAATGAGATCATACTTCATACTATAGTATCGTTTTATAACCTTTTTCAACTGAACATTTCCCTTTACATCCTTTAGATTTAGAGATAGAATAAGTCACATATAAACAGAAAGGCTATACACTATCACAGTGTACTTAATACATGTATGCGTAATTTATATTTTCAGATATATATACATACATGTATACAAAAATATACTTAAATTGCATTGTATAATTTTGTGCTTATTTATAAAAATATCACAGTCTACATGTGGCCATATTGGTCAAACTATAAATAATATTCTTTCATCTCCTTATCTTGTAGTATGTAAAAAAGAGATGTTGAATTTAATTTTTTCATGTCATAAACTAAGAAGAAAATCAGGGCATCTCCACTTCTTTGAAACAGTTTGATCTCTGCATAATTGGCTCTGCCTGTCCAATAGTTAGCTCACTGAATGCAATATTGTTGAGTCTAAGAAGTGAATACCCTTCCTTCCTTTCTTTTTTTCTCTTTCTTTCCTTTCTTCCTTCTTTCTTTTCTTCTTTCTCTTTCTTTCTTTCTTTCTTTCTCTTTCTTTCTTTCTTTCTTTCTTTCTTTCTTTCTTTCTTTCTTTCTTTCTTTCTTTCTTTCCTTCCTTCCTTCCTTCCTTCCTTCCCTCCTTCCTTCCTTTCTTCCTTTCTTTTCCTAATACTGCAAATTGAACTCAAGGATTTCTAATTGAGCTACATTCCTAGTCTTTTTAATTTTTTTTTAAATAAAGAAGGTTTTATGTTTAATTTTTGAGAAAGATCTCACAAAGTTGCTAAATTACCCGGACTCCACTCAAACTCCCAGTCCTCCTGCCTCAGACCCCAAGAGCGCTGCGGTCACGGGCCTGCACCACGGCTCCGGACACAGGCGAGTCTCTTGACCCACAGGTGGGGCTTCATTCGGAATCAGCAGATGTTCCCGGGAAGCCTCACTGGTGGTTTCCCGCTCATCAGACTGGAGCCTTTCCTCATTCTCTCACGAAGGTAGGGGCGGCCAAGAGCCTCCAGATTAAGAAGAACAATACCAATAATACAACAAACTAGTTCAGCGCATGAAAGGGTGTTTTAGAAGTGGCTTTTCATTTCAACGTTCTTTCAACAGTTTAGGCAACTTCTCATAAAATCCATAGTAAACACTTTCTTTAAGGGGTGAATATGTGCTGGCATTTTGGGGTGATTTGTTTTGTGTTATTGAAATATGCTGCCCTGGAAAACGCTCGGCTGTAAATGCCATTCTTTATAAACATGAGCGGGGCTGCTGACACGCAGCTTTGCGGTTCTCTTTGAACTGCAGTTTTGCAGCTTTCTGCTGCCTTCTTGCCACGGAGCAGGGGTCTGACAAGCTAGGCAGCCAGGGCCATGGAGTTGTGGTAGAAATGGCCCCTCTCCCAGGAGGCGGAACCGGCAGACTCAAAGGAGCAGGTGCCCATGCCGGGGACTGTGCCAGGTGCTGCTCTGCCTCTTTCCTCGTCCCCAGCAGCCTTTAGGAGCACTATAGTTCAACTGTTAGAACAGAAAACAGAACGAGGCCGCTCCCACTTCTTGGCTAAATCACACGACCTCAGATGGCAAAACTGAAATGGGAGCCAGATCTTCTCATCCTCCAAGCGACACTGCTCTCCCAGCGATCTGCCCACCCGTGGGGTGACAGGAACAGGAGCCCGCCCTGCCCCCTTTCTCAGAGTGTTCTGAGGGTGCCCTGGTGCATGAGGTGCAGTATGAGCAAGTGATAAGCTTGTGTGTATTCCTTAGAAGATCAAAATGTGGGTTAGACAACCCAAGGGGAGCAAGCCAACATTTTATTGGTGATTAACAGTGACATAAACATTTGGACTTTTCCCAACAGTTAAAAAAATTTTAAAAAGTGGGGCAGGAAATTTAGCTCAAGTGGTACTGTGCTTACCTTGCAAGCATAAGGGCCTGAGTTCAATTTCCGGAACTGTAAAAAAAAAAATTATCTGTGTGCTTATGCGTGTGTGTGTGTGTATCTGTGTGTGTGTGTGTAACGGATATGTGGAAATATCTCTGAGACATCACTCAGCAACATGGGAAAACTAGTGTCCCCGCCAGTACTGTACGACTTCACAGGCTGCCCTGCCTCGCACCCATCAGTCCGCCCACGCCTCTCTGCAAAAGATTCGCACTTTTCTCTTGGGTTGTCACGGCTACTTTAAAGGGGCCAACACGGTGCTCTGCTGGGCCAGCCCTTTTGTGAGGATCAAACTCCCGCTGCAGTCAGGCCAAGAAAAGCTGCTCTGTCAGGTGGAGTTGGAGTGCAGCTCTTCAGGAGGCAGAGACAGGCAGCCCCCCTCGGGCACCCCAGGTTGTACACACATCCTGACCAATATGTGCACTAGGTTTCCCTCTTCACCCCCAGGCATCCTTCCCTTAGAGAAGAAGCAACTCGGAGCCAGGAGACAAGCCGGACCAAGGAATTGCTCCTCTCACACAGTCACTACACACTGGTGTTGCGGTGAACAGAACTGTTACCCTTCCGACTGCCGTGGGTCTCTTCGCCCCCTGCCCAGCACACCCTAACCCACAGGTGCTTGAGAGTATTTGTTCAGTGAACTAGTGTGAAAGCATGTGGCAGCCTATAGAAATGCAGTCTGCGGCTGTGGGGCCTGCATGTGAACAACTCCAGGGTGGTGCTTGTAAACACAGAAGCTCAGGGGTTGGGGATATAGCTCAAGTGGTTCTGCATCAACTTTGGATTCATAAGGGCCCAAGTTTGATCCCAAGTACTATGGCCAAAACCACACACACACACACACATACAGCTCAGCTCTCAATACCAAAGGAGGGACTGTCACCTGGCTGTACACCCAAGCTACCTGGGGGGATGCTGCACTGATGGAGAGATGGGGACCCCCCTTAGATTTTGACTTAATTTACCTGGAGTGGGGGCCCAGTGGAGATATGTCTTCAAAGTTTCAAGGAAGGGTTGCTTGGCTTACCAAATGAAAACATAGAATGTCCAGATATACACATAAAACTATATATGTATATGCAGTAACATTTATCACTTAAAAAAGAAGTTTACTTTGGCTCTCAGTTGCAGTCCATGGTTGGTGTCTCCAGAGCAGAAACGGCGTGGCAGAGGGGTGCAGGGGAGGAAAGCTCCTCACATCATGAGAAAGAGGAGAGAATGGGGAAGGAGAGCTGTCCGTGCAGGCCACCCCTCAGGGACCTACTTCTTCTGACTAGGCCGCACCTTCTGGCAGCAGTCAGCTTCAGCAACCCCCGTGGCCTAATCTTCTTCCAAAAGCCCCATCTCATGAGCGCATGAGCCCTTTGGGGGACATTCTTGATCTGAACCATAATATAACCATTGTATGCAAGCATTTGTGTTTATCTAACATTTGAATTGAATGGGTAGTCGGTATTTCACCTGGCGATGCTAGTGTGCATCCAGGGCTAAGACACTCCCCTCTGCAGAAAGCCCACTGGTACACAAAGCCTTGGCCTGGAATTTAATGAATAGTCCTCATTTCAAAGATTTTCTCCCCAGGTGGTCAGAGTCCACATTCTGGAAGGATGGCCTTTCTCATCACGTCCACGAGGGGCCATGAGGCCTGAGCAAGTCTAACACTCACAGTCAATAGGGAAACACAGTTGCCAGGATTCTGCAGACAGGATGTGCCCTGTATTTAACGGTTTTGTACATGTCACGCATTTGCTTTCTCGGGACATCCTAAATGTCTTTTTATTTTATTATTTTACATATCTTTTTAAAAAATGTGGCAGTTAATGCTACCTTTCAAATTTAATTGGGTGACTTACATTTTTATTTGCTAAGTTTGGCAATGCTACGGAGAAACCACTCTGCTAGGTCCCGGGGGGATTTATCCTGGGAAATGTGTTCTCCCAGATTCAGTACTTGTCTCAACCTCTGTTAAAAGATTTTTACTCCTGACCTCTGAACTTCGGCAGGTCAAGTCTGTTGGAAAAAATGTGGCTACTCTACTAGCCAAGAATTTTCACCGTTCCTGTTATTTCAATTGAATTTAATAGTTTGGCATTTATCTCATTCATATATCACACACAGAATAAATTAATATTGACAGACATTTATGGCTAATAAAATGATCCTGAACTTCTTTGTGTTTTCTTCCTTGCATTGTTTGAAAAGAATAAAACTGAGACAGGCAGTAGCTATCAAAACAGAGACCTGGGACCCACAGATACGCCAGAATAGACGTGAAAGGACCACTCATGACCGGATGGCTCCCACATGGACTCTGAGGTCCTGGAAGCTACAGGAAAGGCAGGGGTGTGATGGATTATAAGTGTGCTCAGCCAAGTAACACAAACACAGTGAGAAACGCTCGGGACAGTCTGGATGGGGACCCAGGTGGCTGAGGGGTAGTTTGGAAAGGGAGTGGGATGATGGCTTGTGCCCAGGCCAGTCTCTAAAGGACAGCTTATATTTTTGTCATTTTTCTCTCCTCTACATTCTCTGGCCTGATTTCTACTCCGTCTTTACTGTGGGCCAGGAAACAACAAGGTCTCAACGTGTGGACGGAGGTTGCCTGCATTTGCAAACTGCAAAGCCTGACTTTGTGAGCTGGAGGTTTGGGTTGAAGAATTATCCCAGCAGGCAAAAGGAAAATGAGGAAGAGAGGACAAGAACGAAAGAAGAGAGAAGGAAAAATGATAAGGGATGGAGGAAAGGAAATAGTAGATCAAGCAGACAACACCAACCACATGCAAACTACTGGAATAACATGATAATAAGTGCCAACATATTAATATAAGTGCCATTGTATATGAAAATATGTATCTTCTCATTCTCAACAAAATGTATATTCTTTTCATGTTCATATGAAACTTTACAAAAATTGGACATGTTCTTGGCTGCAAAAATAGGTTCAGGATGCTTGAGCACAGCAACATCATTTAGACTAAGTTCTCTGACTACAGTGAGATAAAAAGAGAAACCCATAAATTGATAGAATTTTTAAAATTCCAAATATCTGGAGACCAAAAATAACATGCCACTAAACAATATTTGGGTTCAAGAAAAAAATGGAAAAATTATTTAAAATATAGCACTCATGGCAAGGAGAATATTCCACTCTGAAATGAGTTAAAGTACTAAGGTGAGGGCAACAGAGAGCTTTTAAATACATGTAACTGAAACAAGATGGAAATAGATTATTTATTCAAAGGAAGAAACTGAAGACTAATTGAGCTACGTAAGGAAACAAAAAGCAAGAACAAAAGGGAAAGGTCATAAATACTAAGAAAGACAGAGAGAAATGAATAAAAAAATGAAGTAGCCAGTTATTTTCAAAAAGCTCATATAGCTCATTGCAGTGAATGGGAGTACTTGCAAATATAAAAAGAGAATATAATTATAGAATAGCAAAATTTCAAGAATCATTGATATCAAGACACTATCCCAGTGGGCTGGAGATTTAGCTCAGTGGTTCTGGCGCCTGCCTAGAAAGTGCAAGGCCCCTGGTTCAATCCCCAGTAACTACATACAATATCAGACATGGTGACTCACACCTACCAGCAATCAGTACCACATACAGTGCTGGGTGTGGTGGCTCACGCCTGTAATCACAGCATTCAGGGGCAGAGGCAGGAGAATTCCTGAGTTCAAGGCTTGCTGGGCTACATAGTGAGCTTAAGGCCAGTCTGAACTATAAAGCAAGACCCTGTCAAAAAAAATTATAAATACCCAAAACATGACCTTTGTGTGTATATAAACTATATAACTAATTTGTACAACAGTTACATAGCACTAATTCTCAAAATGTGCTCCTGGGACCAGTATTGTGTGGAAATTTCTGAAAATTCAGTTCTAAGGTTCTTCCCCAGACTCATGGAATCAGAACCAGGGAGAGGGGCTGAAGTCCGGGTTTTAAAAGACAGACCTCCAACCCCACGTCACCCAGGTGATTCTGATCCTCTCTAGTGTTTGACACCTTGGTAGGTAATGAGTACTATGGAGGCAAAAGCAGGGAGTGGGAACTGTGTCATGGAGATGGATATTTGTTATTTTAAATAGAATAACTGAGGATGATCTCACTGCTCTGAGTGAATTTGAACAGAGAACCTAAAAGAGATAAGGAAGAGAAGACAGCAGATAAATAAATGAAAAATGTTCTGAACTAATGGGATGGCAAGTGCTAAGGCCCTAAGTCAGGAACATACCTTGTGAGTACAAAGAACAGCAAAAAAAAAAAAAAAAAAGTCCCTATAGCTGGAGCAAGTGAGTCAAGGACCCAGGTCACAGGTGAAGAAGGTGGGGGTGGGGAACACATCCTGGTGGGCCTCTGCTTGAGTTCCTCACAAGACAAGAGCATTTCCCTCTACTCCAGGCATGCTTTTGTGCATCCACTGAGTGCAATATTTAAAGGACTCCTGAAATTGTCTGTCACTGGGAGAGTTCTCTGTGGGAGACTGGGTAAAGGAGGATGGAAGCACGGAGAAACCAAAATATCAATCAAATACCATATAGGCTCCCCAAATCTCCCACCCTGGCAGCCTGGTGCTAAGGTCCTGCAGGCTGTCTGGAGGTCTCAGGGGAGTCCTTTCTTGCCTTTGCTGTCTAATTGAGCTTCTTCATCTTCATCTTCTAATTGAGCTTTCTCTCATCTCTAAGGAATGGCAGCGTGGTTGCCTGTGCTTTCTCCATTTCAAAGGGAAGGTAGGAGGCAGAATGACTCCTAGAAGTAGCAAGCTGATTCAGAGAGCAGCATATTCTCTCTCTCACGCCCACTCCGGGGATGGGTGGCACCACTCAACTGACTTGTAGCCTGGATGGAATACAAAGGAACAGAAAGAAGGTAGGCTTCTGCTGATGGTACTGCTTGCTGCCTCCTTCCTGTTTTACCATGGGCTGTTACTCTTCCGTGATGCTCCTCTGCCATGCCAGCCTGCCTGGGAGTCAGCCACGTATGGACTGAAACCTCTTCAACTGTGAGCTGAAATAAATTTTTCCTCCTTTAATTCCCGATGTCTGGTATTTTGTCACAGCAACAGGAAAAGGAACGGAGCTACTTGGGCAACAGCCTGGGACACTTCTCAGAGATGGTGGACTCTGCAGAATGTGGGCTGAGGGGCAGGAGGGAGGCCGCTGGGGGTTTGTCCTTGGAAGGGATATTGAAACCCCAGGCTGTCCCCTCTTTCATTCTTGCTTTCTCCATCTTTTCCCTCCCCTTTTTCTTTTTCTGCTTGTCCCTCTCTTCCTCCTCCCACTCTTCCTTTTCCTCATTTGTCCTCTTCTCCTCCTCTTCTTCCTTCTTCACTTCCTTCTTAGCACCTGTGAGGCTAAAAGTTTTGCTGGATCTCACATTTCCACCATGATGTTCTGCCTCACCACAGGCCCAAAACAACAGGGTCAAGAGACTAAAGGTCGGGTCCTTTCTGGAAGAAGGCCATATCACACATTTCTTGGGCTTTTAAATCTACAAGCCCAAGGTTTCAAGTTTGATTCCCCAGAACAAGAACAACAAGATTTAAAAAGAAAATACCGATAAACTCTACCAAAAAAAATCTTTACTTTTCATTGTAGTTCCTATAGGAGTTTATTTCTGTTGGGTTTTCTTTTTAGATTTTGTCCACCAAAAAACAGTTGATAATGAAAAATTTGATGATTTTTTTATTCTTTTTTAATTTGAATCTTTATTGGTACATTATATATACACATCGTGATCACATATAATATTGAGAATTTGTACTAGCATTTGGCACAATTTATGAATACTTGGTGAAAATTAAAAATTCAAAACAAAAAGACCCTGAAATGCTGATATTCTACCAGGCACAAGAGACATACTAATGCAAATGTTTTGTGTTTGCTTTGAATTGATCCACAATATCTTCTCTCTTAACTCTACACCAGAAATAACACCATCGCCACATACACAATTGTTTGATTGCTTATTTCCTTCCCTTTCCTGTTTCCTCATCTTCAGTTATAGAAGATGAAGCTGTGGGTATGACGCTCATGGGGAAGTCACTTGCAAAGCTATTGAACAGTGGAACACATTATCATAACTATGCCAGGACAATCCTTGCAGGTCCCTGCTCCAGCAGCCAGTTGCTCATTTTGCTTGCTTCCAAAGTCTCAGTTTTGTCCAGGTAGCATTGAGCTCATCCTTTGAGATTAATAGTATTATAGCGGGTCTATTTAGCTTTCTTTACCTGTGAGACTAGTGATAATCGAGGGATCCACTTCCGGCATAAGATGTAAAAGGAAGTAGGCTGGGGATCTTTCTGAGAAAGATGAAAAGTAGCCAGGCGTGAGAGGAAATACTTGCATTCTTCTTTTCCTTTTTGTTTGGAAAACCATTATATGAAACATGAATGTGGAGGAACCCTGCAGTCAGCTTGTGGCTGCGAGGGAAAAGTAGTTCACAAAATGGCTGGCAAAGAGCAAAGACAACAAGATTGTGTACCATGAACAACATCCTTGAGCCAGTGAGCTGGCCTCAAAGCATTTTCTGTTTCAGCTTTTTGTAATGTGAGGAAAATATATATGTGAATTAATTGTAGATGTTCATAGTTTTACCCTCACTCTATACCAGCTCTTCCCCGTAGCCTGGGTGTGCCGCTCTTGCAAAGGCAAGACCCACAGCAGCCTTCTCTCCTTCTCCCTTCCTTCCTCCAGGCTGGACAGCTGGAGGATCCAACATCAAGACAGGACAGACATGAATTCAGATAGAGCCTCTCTCTGTGATTCTCCGGACAGGGTCAGCTATTTTACAAGCTCGTAATGATTCAAAGAATTTATCAAACCATTTGGAATGTTTTGGGACCCTAGACTCAACAAGTCTGAGTTCTCCTTGGATTTATCAAACCTGTTGCAAAAGGGACATCTGTGATAAGCACCAGAATTAGAACCATCTGGCCAAGTAAACTTACAGAACAGCAAACATGGGATACAGCACGAAATGAGTGTCTAGAAGGAGGATATCTTAGTCTTGGCCTTGTTTTAATTTTATCCTTAATGCCTTCTTTTACTTTCTTTTGTATAATGAACTAATTAATAATGGTGATTTTTTGGGGGGAGGTACAGATTTCACCTCCTGATTAAGGTAATAATTTGAAGTCCTAAGAAGCCAAACACTGCTTAGCCTTAAATGTTTTTTCCTTTAAAAACATAAAACTGAGGACCTCCCCACTTGGCACATCAAGAGTTATTTAATGACAATTAAAAGTCCCATAGTTTTGATATTTCCTTTGACCTGCCCATAAACAGCCCCAGTTATGTACTCTGATAGCTAGTCTTTGATAGGCCTATTCCCTTGCCTAAAAGATACAAGTATTTTTATTTCCCCAGAACTAAACAACCAGCAGCTAGTGAAAGACAGTGTAATGGTTTCCACACAAGCCAAAAGGAGTTTTTAAATACTTCACAAATCAAAGTCCCTTAATTATGTCTAATAATTGGAAATGTTAAGGCTCTTATGTGGAGTTTTGGAGCTTTTTTTTTTTTTTCCTTTTTGAGATAGGGTCTCGTTTGTAGTTCAGGCTGGCCCTGAGCTCACTATGGTGCCCAGACAAGCCGCCGCGAACTCAGCAATCCTCCTGTCTCTGCCTCCCGAGTGCTGGGATTACAGGCATGAGCCACCACACCAGGCTTGGAGCTTTTAAATAATCATTTGGAGTAAGATTCAAATCTTTGGCACTTTCATGAGGCAGATGGGATGTAAAGTAAAACTCTTTGCATTATTCAAGAACAATGGCTTTAAACAATGGTTTTATTCCACTATGTGGCTATTTCAGAACACAGAGAGGAGTTTTGATATAAGAAAGTGAAGAAAGGTACCTTCCAGTAACTAACATAACTGGGATCCTTATCAGTAAACAAGTAATAGAATCAAAGTTTCAGTTCTCAGAAGGGTAAATACGAATGTCTCACCAATATATGTTTAGACATCCTGTACTTAAAAAGGAAAGTTAAAAATGATAAATGAGATTAATTTTTCACCTATCAAATTTTGGAAAAATTAAATACATATGTCTAATTATAAGTAAACTTTATTTTATGTATTATATTTAATAACCAATGCCAGATAAAAGATTGCAATACAGAGACCCATGAGCATCTAAATTGGTACATTCTAGCAAGAAATTTGACCGATTCTATTAAGAACTGTTAAAAGAGCCAAACCTTTGTGACCCAGTGTGTTAATCAAACTCAACTGACTGTTTGAAGAGACTCTGGGAGAGGTGATTAGCTTGTTAGTGGGTTGAAGCACTGGTG
This sequence comes from Thryonomys swinderianus, assembly GCA_004025085.1. NCBI lineage: Eukaryota > Metazoa > Chordata > Mammalia > Rodentia > Thryonomyidae > Thryonomys > Thryonomys swinderianus. The sequence goes on along the minus strand of PVIC010007199.1, from coordinate 6,422 downwards.
ACTTCATAGCTGACTGGACTATTAGGATGGGACCTCGTAGCGTACCCATGACCTTAGGGACTATATTTGACCCCTAGACCTTTCTTTTATTGTTCTTCCCCAGATCTCTGCTTCTCATATGCAGTGGTCTGAGAAGCTTTTTTCTCCACACCCTTCTGTAATGCCATTTCAACCCTGCAGCCAGCCAACCATAATCTGAAACCATGAGGCAAATAAACCTCTCATCCTTTCAACTGCCAGTATTAGGTATTTTTTCACAGTATGGAAAACCAACACACCAGCAATTCCATTCTGGGAACCTTCATTTAACAGACTCAGGCTGAGGCGGGTCCTCTGCAGACAGTGCCTCCCATGGGCCATGTGTGTTCTGACCATGCAGAGCAAATTCTCCTTCACAGAGGAAAACAGGGAGACTAAGTTGCCCGAAGAGCTTCTTGGGTCCCTCCTTCCCAACACTGCCTCATCCATCATGTTCTATTATAGATCTACCTCTTTCCAATAAAGTCTGTTTTCTATAACTAGCCACTGCTCTGAAAATGCTTTTAAAACGACCGTATTCCTTGGCTAAGTATTTCTACCTTAGGTACCTAGGCTAACCAATTAATCTGAAGTTTGAGTACAAAGAAAATCACAACTAATTATAACACTAAGAAGAAAAAAAAATCTAAGTGAACAGAGGTTAGGAATTGGTTAAGCTGTTATAAAAATATAAATTAAAAATTATGTGGCCCTTAAAATTGTTTCCAAAGACATTTTAATGATATGGAGAAATGCATATGCTATACAATATCAAATGCAAAGTAAAACTACACAAAATTATAGATACAGCACATCCACCTATCTTATATGTGTATAAATTTAAAAGTGGGTGGAAGCCAGGTATTGTGGCACACACCTATAATCCCAGAGCTATGGAAAGCAGAAGGATTGCAAGTTCAAGTCCATCCTGGGCAACTTAGCAATCTATCAAGATTTTTTGTCTCAAAAAAGTTTTTAAAGAGAGGACTGAGGGAAGAGAGGGAAAATGGAGGTATGTGTTAAGTATATCTACAACTCCTCATGAGGAATATAATCATTATGTACTGCAAATATACACTGTACTAATAAACATTCAAAAATTGAAAGGGCTTGAGGTGTAGCTTAGTGCAGGAGATGTAGTTCAGTGAAAAGGCTCTAAATTCAATTTCCCATACTTCAAAAATTCATTAATTTGAATAATTAAATTACTAATGTATTTTAAACAAGCAAATAAAGGAGAGAACAAAACAATAAAATAACCATCTATACTGTTAAGATTTAGAATATTTTTGTTTTTTTATACTCTTTTTTAACCTTTTGAATTTCTACCTGTCTTCACATTAAAATTGCCTGGGACACCTTTATCTGTTGTTTACTGGTTTGCTCTTACTTTGGCATTGACCTGACTTCCACAGTATAAGTTCACCACGTGCTTATTAAAAAACATTAATGGTCTGAGATTCCTGGCGTCTTGATCCATGTCCTTCCTCAGCTGACTTCTTTCCTGCAGCTCAAGCACTTTACACTCCTGGCTTTGAAGGAAAGCACTGAACTAGGCTGTCTCAGCATCAAGTTCCAGTCCCGTGCGTTCCAATGCGTAGCTGCCAGTGGTGCCCATGGTGAGGTAATGGGTGCAGCGCCACGGCCCTTCCCAGCACGGGGGCCTGGTATGTCTACCACTTCCTGTTCACCTTCTCAGTCATAGGGTTTAGGGCCCACTGATAAACTTCCAGGTGTTGCTTATCTGTCAGATTATTAGGATAAGAGAGCATTAAAAAAAAATCATATTCATGCCCAGGTGATTCTAATTAAATTCACAGGCAGGGAGGGTAAAGCCTGGAATCAGCATTTTTAAAGCTCCCAGGTGATTTTAATGTGCACCCTGGTCCTGAATTATTGGTCTAGGGTTTCTGTCAATTAGAGCTGTGTGGTTAAAGCCTGAGGGATATGTGGGGTCTAACTGAATGATTTAAACTGATGAAAATTATCTTCTTCCCTGTGCTAAAGACCAGCCACTTCACACAGGTAGGTCCAGTCATTGTGTAACTTTATGCAGTTTCTCTGCTAATGACAACCATTTCTAATCTTTTCATTCCAAGCTCCATGTCTTATTCCCATTACCCTTCTGGCCACTTATGTATAAACTTATGAAGCTCTTTCTCATGACCCCTGAATATGTCACTCTGCATTATCAGTGCTCTACATACATGCCCCGGACAGGATATGTAGCTTGGTGTGAAGTTCTTGGATTCAAACCCCAGTAGTATAAAGATTAATTAATTAATCTAAGCAAGACATGAACAACTTGTTCCACTTATTCTAACATGAAATCAGCTGTCAAAGTCGAAGGGAGAAATGTTGCAAGAGTCTAGATGTGACCTTGGAGAAAGAGTGTTTATTCTTCATTATAAATTATTCTAAAGCTCGATTTGTAAAATGCTACAGGGCAAATCACATAGGTAAATGCCCTTGTTTTATCATCCTTGCATGCAGTGGCCTCCCTTTGTATGTCTCTCAGCTCCATCCTCACCTTGACTCTTTCAGCCATGAAGGGCTTAGACTTATTCTCTCTGCACTATGAGTAGCCTGTCTGTTATTCGTTCCCACAGTTGAGCCAAGTCATGGCTGCCCATATCGCTGCTATTTTGAATACACTGGTGTAATCTGACCTGGGATTCAACCTCCCTGGGTTTGATCGCCGCTCTGTTACTTTCTAGCAACGTGATCTTGGTCCTATTACCTGACCTCCCTGACTCTCAATTTCCTCATCTGTAAATGGAAATAATAATTATTGAATTTACTTCATCATGCAGTTGTAAAGATTAAACTAATTCATTGGAACTTCTTCCAACTGTTGGAACTGATTCCTGACACAGAATAAGCACCATATATATTTGCTATTATTATTTGTATTACTGGTATTATATTAAGTAAAGCACAGCTCCTAAAAAAGACCTTCTAGCCCTGCCACAGACTGTCTCTTTCTATATTCTAGCCTAATGCTTTATTACATTGTTCCCCTACACCAGCATTTTCTACTCTATTCTATTCATCAGTCATTTTCTGCCTCCTAGACTCTGCTTACTCTTTGTTGACTAGGACCTCCTGCTTCCCATTTCTGGACATGGAAATTCTGTGAATCTTTTCAGACTGTCTCATAGACAAACTCATTTTTGACCCCTTTACTGGTCCCTGAAGTTGGAATTACTTTCTCCCTCTTCAAAGAGGTATTTGACCTCCACTTCTGATGTTTAACAATTGGGCTGATACAGAAAGCACTAGTACCTTTTCTTTTTCTTACCTCCCCTATGGCTCAAAAATTTTCAGGAAGCCATAAGTTCCTCAAGGATTGGCTCGCATCTTGTTCATGTGTTAAACACTATTCAATGTTTTGGTTTATATTTTATGAGCTAGCACTTAGCAGAATGCCCGCTATAGAGGAATTTTCACTGAAATCTGTTGAAAAGAATTGTCAAATGTGTAAAGATACTCTCATGTCCATTCCAAACTGAAACAGACCCTCTGTAATTATCTGGGGACTAAAAATAGAATCTGAAATTGGACACTCTGGACAAAATAGTCTCTGAGATTCAAGGGGTCTGACTTAGGTGGTTACACTCAGGAGACAAATGCTGGAAACATAAGCTTTCCATTGCTCTATCTATATCTGCTTAGAATTTCTTTTAGTTGCAACTAATATAAAATCTGATCCAAACAGATTTTGACAATAGACGACATGTGGTCGCAGAAGTGAAGTAGAAAGTTTCAGCAAGGTTTGTTCCACTAGCTCAACAATGTCACTAAAGCCCATTTCCACCCTATATTTCTTCCCTGTGGTCTCCACGTTGTGCTAAATCTAAGGATGACTTCTCCTGTGGTACATGATGGCTGCCAGAAGCTTCTGGGAAGTAGATACTTCCTCACATCCATTGGCAAGGCTACCGTACTGCAAATTCCAGGGTATACTAGTTGCTAAACTGAATCACCCATGCTGCAAATGGTGCCACTTGGTCTTGTGCAGAGCAATAATTTTCCACCAGAAGGACAGAATCTTTCTAAGTAATGTTCATAGAGAAACCTGGAAATCTATTCACCAGTAGCTCTCAGAAAACACATTGTAATATGTATTTATACCATCTTCTCTGTTGGTCAGTACCAAAAAGTGGAACTGTTGTGGTTTGGATCTAGATGTCCCCCCAAAACTTCATGTAGCTGTAGGTTTTACAAATTGAAAGCTAAAAAGAAATCATTTTCCCTTTAACTTTCACTGTCCAGCATTTTGTCTCAGCAATGAGAGAAAAATAACTACCACAAGGACCAATGGGACCATACATATCAACCTCATATTTGGGAGATGCAAAGTTATTGTAAAAAACAGAAAGGTAGAGTGACTCAGTAGGTGGAAGCAAAGATGAACTTTGCCTTATCACTAATGGTATACACACATGCATGCATTTGATACAACTATATATATATGAAAGACTATAATTTGTATTGGCTTAATAAATGCTTGATATAATACAAAGAATACTATTCTGTCTGCCATCAAGGAACTAATAGTCCTTTATCTTATCTACCTCACTTTCAATAAAAGTCCTGATGGTTAAACCTGAATCTTAACTTTCGTCAAAACTTCAAAATCTATTTCCAGTGAGCACCCTTGCTTTTCCTTTAAGGTGGCTTATCGCATCACATTTGAGACATCAACACATGTTTATAGATTGAGATTCTGGTAAGAAACATATCTGTGACCCCATGAGTAACTTTCTAAGAGTGGCCAAGGTCACACAAGCCGCAGCGAGAGATTGATCAGTCTGTCAGAGACTCCTTTGGGGCCCTTTAAGAGGCCCTGGGGACAGGCTGACTTTCACAACTAAGTGCTCCCGGAGCTATTCCAATCATTCTATCCACCTCCCTACTCATTTAGGAAGATGTATCTGGCCTCTTTTAAAATGAATATTGTATTTATATTGGATCCCAAATACGTTGAGGTTGAGCTTAAAATGATTTTCCCACGTGCAGTAATATTTTTGAACTTCCAGCTATGTCTGCATCCCCGGTCTTACTGAAAGTTAAATTTTTCAGATGAGAGTAAGGAGACCAGAAGTCTGGTATCTGTCATTTATTAGCTACTTTCCTCTGAACAAGTCATTTCACTTATTTAGAGTTCAACTTCATTCATCAACAACAGGAAGCTGAAAAATACTTCCTCGGCACTTGTTATGGGGTGGGCTCTGTGCAGAAGGCTCAGATTCTAACCACAGAGGCAATTTCCCTGTGAGCAAATAGGAGGCCTAGATCACACGGGCCTTCATCCCGGTGGCAAGGATGGCAGTAAACCTTGCCTTGCAGCAGTTAGCTGCAGCAGCAGGACTCCATGAACCCCGCGTCGTTCCTCTTCCACCGTGTGCTGGGACAGCATGATCAGGGTGGGAATTGCATTCTTCCAGGACTTCCAGACCTCTGACCTTCAGTGATTAATCATTTTAGTTTATAGATTAGTAAGTTACAAATATCCTATTCAAAATAAGTCATATATTCTCCTTTCCTTATAGTATATTCACAGAAGAACAGGTGTACTTCATCTCTTTTCATATAAACATCAGAGCCTGACCCTGTAAGTTCATAAAAGAAAAAAAAAAGAAAAGAAAAGAGTCCATTGGTGGGTGGTAAAATTCCTCTTGAACTCTGGCAGTTCGTGGAGTTGTTCTTGGGGCGATTAGTGATTATCTGGACAGCTGGGGGAAATGAATTACATTGGAGGTTTGTCTGCTGCTATAAACTAAGCGAAGTTAGTGGTGGCTGTGGCTAGAGGCACAGAGGAAGGAGCAATGGGATTAAAGCTAGGAAAGCTGAGTTAAAAAGACCTTGGGTATGTCATTAGCCTCTCGGGGTCTCCATTTCTTATCTGCAACATGGGTACAATTACTTTTCAAAATTATTAGAAAGATCATAAAAGATAATGTATGTGGGATATACTTTACAGATATTGTTGTTCTTCAAAGATTTTTAAAGCATTGTTCTCAGAATAAAATAAGATAGATTTTCTAAAGGATAACTACAAGTTAATACAAGTCATAAAACTTTAAACCAGGATAGCACAATGACAACCATCCTGTGTACTATTTCATAGAAACTAAAGGCCTGAAAGATTGACTAACACTCGAGAGAATAATATATATATATATATTTTTTTTTTTTTTATTTTTTTTTTTTTTTCTTTTTGGAGACAGGGTCTCGCTTTGTAGTTCAGGCTGGCCCTGAGCTCACTATGGTGCCCAGGCAAGCCGCCGCGAACTCAGCAATCCTCCTGTCTCTGCCTCCCGAGTGCTGGGATGACAGGCGTGAGCCACCACGTCCGGCATTGTGGTATGCGGTGTTGATTGTTGGTGGGTGTGTCTCCA